>VZSC01014549.1:304124-364980 GCA_013398225.1 Steatornis caripensis
AGTTACTTGGACAGATCTTTTTAAAGCTAGGAATATACTTTGAGTGTTCTGGGCTGCAACAAGCCATTTGTTTCGATTCACCTAAAAAAAAAATTACCGACTCACCAAAAAAGTACCAGCCCATGCTAACGAGCTATAAAAAACGCATGCACATATAAATTAGTTTATGCCCTTGTTCTGACAACAGCCTGTACCAGATGTTTCAGAGAAAGACACAAGAAGCCTTGAATTAGACAGATGTGAGATAATCTGCCTCCCACCACGGGTGTCTTCCTAATCCCTTAAAACCTGAAGCAGAAGGTTGAGTCGCTTTCCAAAAACATTGCAGCAGTTTCTGTTTGCATTAACTATTATTAAAGACAAAGTTGACACTGGCATATTTTTACAAGCCCTGTCTTCAGTTACTTACAGTTTTGCAAAACTTTGGGCTGAAAGTTTCACGCCAGGTATCTTTCTTGGACTAAATTTTTGTGTTCTCTTTTGATAGTTTCTGCAAGAGATATTAAAGTGCTTTTAAGAAAATGGCTCAAGGAATACACATCATTCCATAAACATTATAACAAATTCTTGCTGACTACGTCAATGCACAGATAGCTTCCCCAAAAATGTAGTCCCTTATACTTCAGCAGAGGTATTTTGGTGGTGACAGGGATTTTGCTGTGTCTTTTGCTAATTTAAAAGAAAGGAAAAGAGGATTTTAAAAAAAACCAACAAAACAAAACCAAAACAAACTACATTTGGCCAGGTTGTAAATCTTTGGGGGAGAGAGACTCAGCATAGTTCTCTTAAAATACCATATGCACAGAGCAGTCTCCACAGCCTGGCTCAACGGGGGCCGAGCTGGATTTTCTCTTCCCCTGCTCCCCAAAGCAGCAGGCAGAAGAGTGGAGGCTCAGGATGTCGCCACTCCCAAGATCCCGCTGCTTCTGGTACCAGCAGAACATGAACAGGCTGCAGAAAATATGGGCAGCGAGAACCACATCTGGGAGAGAACAAACCAGGGAGAAACAGAGCAGGAGAAGTTAGCTGTTAACTGAAGATAAGAGCCCAATCCTGGAGCTAGGACATGGGAGCATTGCCTGGGGAGGAATCAAGCATGGCACTCATGAGAGAAAAGCAGGACGGCGATGGCTGGAAGAGCCACCACGAAGTCCCTGAAGGTGATTGAGGACAGGGACAGAAGCAGCAAGTGCAGGGCTTGGTGCCGATGTAAAGAGCATAGGAGAAAGCATGGGATGGGACTGTCACCACAAAGAAAAATTGGAATGAAATCACTTTACTGCAAGGACTCCAATGGAACCAGAGGTTCCTCCATCAACACAACATATCGCAATCCTAGAAAGTTTCAGTCCTCAACCAGTTCACAGGAAGGCATTCGCACATTTTTCTGTTTGTTCTACTACAATTACAGGAAAAGCACATAAAATCTGTCAAGACACTAAAGTCTTCATTACCACAAAGTTGCAATAATTTGATACAAATATATCAAAGAGTGGATCCCTGGGGAAAAAAGCCTGATTACCTAAAAACTACTGCAGTGCCTTGTCCAGAGGTCATGTCAATATTACATAGACAGCTTCAACACCAACATTTCTTCATTTCTTTTCTTTCTTTTTTAAATTCATCTAGGCATTTCATTCAATACCAAGATCTTAGTAGGTTCACTGCCATCCACCTCTGGTGGCCTCCAGCTCCACAGATGAGCTCTTCCACACACCAGCCTACCCTGCAACCACTGCTAGATGGAACCGTTGGTCAGACAAGGGGACAGGGCCATGGGAACCATGTTTCACACACACGGCTTGTTTATACACACAGTTTTACTGGCTTAACACAATATGCAATCCTAAATCAGTTCAGCCAACAAAAGCAGAAGGCTAAACAAACAATGGTTTTGTTTAAAGTAAGTCTTATTCGAGCCTATCTTAAACAGATTAGGAACAGGTTAAATTTAAGATCTCTGTTGGACCATTCCACACTGCCTTTTGGTTTAAAAGTGAAAATACACATGTAGGCAATCCACAAGCAAGATGGTTTTTGCCAGCATACTTCAGTATAGTAAAGAAGGCCAGATGCTCAGATGCTGAAGTATTTGCAACCACGAAAATGGAAGTCAGCTCCTAAAGTTTAACTGCAAACAAGATGCGGACAACATAAGGAGGTGTTAAAACAGTTATTAGTGCCCTGACAAAAAAAAAAAAAAAAGAAAGAAATCTAGTTCCCAGGAGATTACTGCCAGAAGAGAGGCCTTGTTAAGACACTGTTAATTTTGCAAAATTAACTATAAAGTATTCAGTATAGTAATTCCAGATATACTGTGCTCAACAAAAAGAAGAGATTCATTTTTTTTAAAGGGAAGCATTATCTTTGCTTTTTATTGGTTTTATTTGAACATTAACTTGTTTTTAAAGTCGCAGCTCTACAAAAGTTATTTTGTGTCTGGAAGTCAGAATTCGCAGCATGAACATATGAAAAAGTCTTTAAAGGACTTGAGTCCTCCTGCATTTCCTTGCTACCAGAAAGACAGGAAAAATCTCACCAGAACCATGAATGCTTTAGTAATAAATAAAAGCTTTCCTGTCATTGGAAAATATTTTCACCGCAAAAAAAAAAAATGTATTTTTCATTATAATGTTGAACATCTCTTCGACATGAGGATGTTTGCCTCTGAGTGAACCCTTAGCACAGATGCACTGCTCATGCAGTGACCCCATCTGCTCAAGCACTGGGGAAACACCACCAAAGCGAGCTTCATCTTACAGCAGTGCAGCGTATTTGCACCAGGGGCTCTCATGACTCTGATTTTATCAGTCTAGGTAAAGCAGGTAGTAGAGCTGCAAACTCAAGAGATGGTCTTTGCACACACACACAAAAAGGTTGAATTTGATTCATTTGGACAGGGAAGCAACCGCTTTACCCTTTCTTCCCCTAACATGACATTTATGAATACGTTCTGCACAAGACTGGGTGAAACACATCTGGTTTCTGTGTCCCTCCCTTCCAAAGGACTTTAAGCACGGAGTCTAAAGAAAGCAATATACTGAAATGGGAAAGAAAACTTCATACAAGGTCCACACGCACCGGTGCCAGGGGCAGGCACAGCCACGGCGGGGGGGAGGGAGGCACACACAAGAGAGCACAAGCTGCATACCACTGCGCTGCTGCGCCACCAAGCCTATCTGTAAATCCTCCCCCCAGAACAACGAGAAAGGACATGATGGGAAGGATGAGCCCATATGGTATCAGACAGTGGTTATCCATCTCAGACAACCACAAGTCTTAGTACTGATAAGGGCATTGTCAAATTGTGTGGGGTGATTCCTCCAAGTGAGAGCACGATCCTTGCGTGGATTACCCAAGGAAGCAAGACAGTTTAACCACATTCATAAAGGATATGGACTCCACTATTATTGATTAAAGCTGAGCTGGGTTCTTTGAATCACACATCAACCTTTTTACATACCTTCTTTCAGGTGTGTACTTTGGGGCTTTTTTTGGCCTGGCTACCTTTTAAAGCTTATTGCTGATTTTCCACTCTGTTGCATCAAAAAAACCCCTGCAAACACTGCTACAGACCACAGCTAAGCATCTGCAAGTTATAAAACATTCAAGAGCTTTACATTTAACCTATCTATTGGCAATAAAACATACTCCAACACAAATGCACTATTTGAGACAGATGTTTGAAATATGAATGAATGTTTGAATATTCAGTTTTAAATACTCATGATAAAAGAAGCTGCAGAGACATGCCATTGATCTAATACTTGTTTGCACATTCCTTAGGGCTATGCATGAAGCATAATGGGATTTCTATGTTCCTAAACAACAAAAGGTGTAAAAATGCCTTTTCAGTTGCAAACTTTGTTCATTTATTCCTGTGGCAAAAGAATGCAAATCTTAAGTCATTTTTTTATGCACTGACATCAAGTCTTTCTCACGCAAAAAGTTCCTTAAAGAAACAAGAAGAAAGTTCAGAATAGAGTCATGCTTCCTCCCCCACACGTCCCTTATAAAAAAAAAAAAGGAGAGACAAGGAAATTTCACTTAAATCAATTATACCTGCCAGCTAAAAGCAAAGACTACTTAAGTGAGTGACTCGAAGCTATTAGGCATGTATGTCATTACCAAGAATGGGTTTGCAAGGTCCAACCAAAATATTTATTTCAGTATGCTTAAGCCTTCCGGATATCTACGGCATGCATTTCTGGCCCAGCTCTGTAACTAAGTGACAGAACCGGTTTACAGACAGAAATGGCAAGACAATTCTACATTAAAGCATGTGATGGTAGCTTATAAATACAAGCAATAAGTTATTCTGCATAAAGTAACATTCCCTGTTAATCCCTCCAATTTTGTTTTTCCAACTGTTCGTTTGTAGAGGTTTTTTCTGCAATGAAATTGCAGATATTTAAAATTAATAGTAAATCAGGAACTGAAAGAATGGGGTGGTGGGATGCATTTTCAAGGAGGAGCGAAGGGAAACAGTGTTAATGTCAGAATCAATCCTTGAGCTATGAATAACAACTTCAAAGCTGATGCTACTGTCTGACTGAGCACCCTATGTCTTCAAGGAAGATAAAGCCACATATGTCGTCAAACCAATGTTTAATTCAGATTACGCAGAACAATACAGAAACTTGACTGGAGCCAATTAAACTAAGCTTTCACTGACTGATAAAAATGCCATTGCGCATCCTTTCTGTGCACAGCAAGGAGCAGTTTGAGAGCATTACAGTTCTGAACCCACATTTATTGACCTAAGACATTTTTGTACTTAATACATCAATACCAGGATTTCAATTATGACATTTGATATCCTCCTTTTAAAATGGGAAGACTCTTTACATCTACCAGGGACAAACCCCCGTAGCCCTGTAGAGACTATGCCAACATATAGAGAATATTTTCCAATGAAAAATGTGGTTTCTGTAGGAGGTCACTGAAAAAGGTGATGTTTGAAAAATGCAAGATACTTCGCTCAGGCACCATCCACACACTGAAGAGCATTTCTCCTACCAGTCTCACTACTATGATTCAAGAAACATAGGCAAATCCAGGCCATGTTCTTGCCCATGGCCAGACTCTGTGTAATCACACACCCACCAACAGATCTGTGGTGCCTCATGGGAGACAGTCTGGCCCAGGGCCCCACCATAGCCGAAGAACAAGGACTGTTGTCTCCCAACTCATGTCCGTGTGGAACAACACACCACAAGAAGCAGCACTCTAACTGAGCTGCCCAGAAGCAAAACATTTTAAGATGACTTAGAAAAGCATAATGAAACATTTCAAGGATTTCAAAATTAAGTATTATGACTCCGCTGAGTCGTGGCTTTTCAGAGTAAGTCACTGGCAGTGTTGGCAGTGAAGACAAAAGTACTCAAATCCAAAAACTGACAGTTAACCTAAACTAAACCGTTTGGGATCCGATTCCACGATAGCCAAAAAATTGCATTGGTAACCCATAGTCTATAAAAGACTACAAATTAGCACAGCTGTGCATCAAGATAGGCTGGTCACAAAGCAGCCAGAGAGCATCTGAATACTTGGAAACAAGCACCTTAATCCCTGCAGAAAGTACCCAGAAGATTACATTATGGCTTATGTTCCACAGCAAGCCCTCCACAGAGCCCTGTTTCTAAAGGACTGGCCTCAGTGTCCCTTGTCCGTTCCTTACAGAGTTAGTTTCCCTGTGCCTCAAACCCTCACCTGTAAAATAAAAGCAGCTTGATCTCCAACCTACCCACACCTGTCTATGTAAATGCAAGCTCTTTGGGGTAAAAGAACTGCAGGTAAGGCCTCACACGGGGGTGGGGGTTGTGGCCTTCAGGAGAAACAAATACAAATACACATTGTGTGTATAGGAAGTAGTGAAAGACCGAGCAACCCTTGGAAGGGAGCAGAAGTATGAAAGCAGCTGCATTACCTTAAATCTAAACTTTGCCATTGGTATCAGACAAATGGCATGCAAGCAATGTTAACTGCCGTCAGTAAACTTCACCAATAGGCAGCCAGAAGTGGAGGGAGAGAACAACTGAGCTACCTTCCAAGAAATTCCGTGATTTTCCAGCTAACGGTGCAGCTGTAAAACTGGAGTCCAGGCTGGTTTATGTAATAAGAAAAAGCCAGTATTACAAGCAGTCGACATCTTTCAAAACACAGTGGTGTACTTTCTTTGGTATTTCTTCTCCTCCTTTCACCCTCATCTCAATTTTATTAAAATTTAAAGCCCACACCATGGACGTCATTCCCAGGGACAAGGCCTGTGCTGGCCACCGTTCATTCCTCTGCCAAACACAGCACCCGGCCATGCAGATGCCCCAATCCCCTCTCGTTGGCACAGACAAGCCAGGGGAGAGAGAGATTAACAAAGAAGAGAGCAGGGTTTCTTAAGAGCTCTTCATAATGGACAGTGTTTGACTCTATGGAGAGGGATAAAAGGAGAGCGATAAACCTGTTGTTGTCAAGAGAGAGAAGAGGGCTTAAAAAGCCTTTCAAATAAGCAATTTCCCCTCTCATCAGTATCCTCTTGACTGCTAAGCTCTCTCTTTTGTCTCTTACCTTGAATGGTGATCAGCAATGCGTGATTGGCCAAGGGGCATCATCTGTAAGTCCAACAACACGAGCCAGCCTAAACCGCTGCGAGGAAAGACAGCTCTCCTACAAACCTGCTTCGTGGAGGAGAAGGAAGAAAAGGCAAAGCATGACAGCTTCATTTGCCTTGCCTGTTTTGGCAAAGGGTATAGGATTTGCCATCCCCCGTATTAGGTTTGCTTAGCATCCCATCCCTGAAACGAATCAGGATTGAATGTGCAGGTGCTAGGAATCCCACTGCCAAACAAGTTTCCACTCTACAATCTTTAATGAGATTTTTGCTTATATCCTCAAGGATGAGGGTCAGTAGCCCTTCCACTCCCTGCACGCTTCCTGTCCTATCCTCAAATAGCTGCACTACAACCAAGAAGTTCCTTGCGAAGTGTGCTGCGTCTTCTGGTCACATTCATCTTGTGCTTCAACTAACTGGCACACGCCTAAGCAGCACCCTGAGCACAACCAGAGCACACACTGAGTTAAAGATCAGCTTCATGCGGAGTCAGAAGTGCCACAGCCAAAAGGGAGCAATTGTATTCTTTAAAAAGTTTGGTTTCTCGTTAGGAATATTTCACCTGTGATACTTTAACATTGCTGTTAATTTGGTTGCATGATGAAGGGCTTTCCAGAGTTGCTGTTAGGTATGCAGAGACTCTAACTCTTTACTAATTCAACTCCGTTCAAGTGCAGAGCAAGTAACAGAGTCAAGGCTGAAAGTTATTCTGAGACATCAGAAATTTGCAGTAGTCTGGTGCATAAGCACCCATCTTAAAACCAGAAGGCAATGCAGAGCACTTCACAACACCCAACCAATATATTTTTGGCTGTAATAATTTTCATGCAAAACCGTTTAGACATGTAGCTGTCTTCAGTCTAGTCTTACGCTGCCAAGCAAACCCTTTCTCCAGCCAAAAGAGCCACTTTGCCTACAACATAGTTGGCCTTCAACATAAGGTTTTGTTAATCGAATCAGAAAAAAAAAATCTTGGAGCAACTCCCTCTGCTTGCAGCACTCTTAGCCAGGGCAGCTCCCTTTCCTCCAGCAAGGCTTTGCCTTATTTTGAGGAAGCTGAAGCAACAGACAGAGGAGGAAATGAGGAGTTTGAGTATGCTTTGCTGGGCTTTGGAAGGTCTAACATCGACGGCCTTAAAGTGTTAACAGCACAACCGTACAGATTGTACAATGCCAGCAGAATAGGCTTCTGATCACAGAACTTCTGGCAGAAGACTGGGAGAAAAAAAAATTATTTGGAGGCTACCAGAAAGTGTACCCCATCTGAGACAGGTGAAGTGATCTGCAGAAGCGCTGAGTACTCGGAGAGGCAAGTGAGACCAGCAAGGGCTCTGCTCTGAACATACCAAGAGTATAAATTGGTATGATTCTGCAGTCATACACATTCTCTAAATGGGACATCTCCACGAGTTAACACCATTTCCACTCCCGTTTCTCCATGGTGTCTGTGTCACACTCTCAAGCTCAGTGTTGTCATGAAGATTTATATTTGCAAAGTGTTTACAAGCCAGAAGCATTTAAAAAGAAAAATCAGTAACTCTGTCCACAGCCCAGGGTTTGCCTGGCACGGTGTGCTTACACACTCCATGTACACCAATGCTGCACATCAGATCAAGAAAGCTGGCACACAAACTTTCTCATACATACGAGGGGACTCACTGACAGTTGCACAGGCAAACTTCAGTGGTTGACTTGATGCAACCCTAACACTGGATTAATGTTGGGAACCGTCTTTGATACTGCCCCAATAGGGTAAGCATATGCTCTGAGAGCTGTCAAGCCACTGAGCTTCCTCAGTTCAAAGACCTAAGGGCTTTCCCTTTCCTGCATGTTCAACTATGTAGAACGACACTGTTTTCCTCAGAATTTTATACCAGGAACTAATTCTGATCACCAGTGTGTTACCATGTTATTTCTTCAAGGGCCAGACTCCCTTCTCTCACAAATCTTAGAAGTGAGAATAAAGTTTCAGCCAGAACCAACCTTGCTACCACCACTACCAGCTACTACCCAAACTTCGTTGAGATGCTCCATTTCAAGAGCAGCTTCCAGAGGATGCACTTTGTAGAATGAAGAGTGCCCTTTGGTCCAAAGCCCAGCAAACAAACGTGCACAGTTAACTTCAGTTAATGCCTTTGTTTCAGATATTTATAAGATTTTACATACTCAAAAACCAAATCACCTCTTCTGTGGAAGGTTCTCCATCTCTCTATTGGTACTTTCTCAACATGTAACTTCCAAAGGGTTTTTTTTTTTCCCCAATTTACACAGATGTTAAGCACCATTAGTCATCGTTCATACTCCCACAAAGCCCAGAGTGCCACAGGCTGCGTGTGGAGCACGACTGTGCTGAGCAACACAAAGTAAGAGAAGAGAACCTCACCCTCTTGCTCTGGCTCTTCTACCCAGTAACACAGTGGGTTACAAACAAGGTACCCCTTCCATTAAGCATCGGGTGGAAGAAGTATAATCACGATCCTGAACCTCCCCAGCTCCCACTGACTTCAGTGGCTGTTCACAGTGCTGAGGTCAGAAAAAGTATTATCTTGTCCTTTAAAGTCTATGCTCAGGTACACACCACAGCAGTTCAGGACACAGACCCTTCACTCTTTAACAAACACTAATTTTCAAAGATGCTTCGCTGGGGAAGGGGAACTCAAGGAACACTAATTTTTGTTTAGAAAACAGGAAGGGAGCACACAGAGTTTAAGTAAAACAAAGTAGAAACTAATACAGTCTTATACTTTTTGTGCGTGGTCATTTTTCTACAAGAAAACGTTATTGGGACAATTCTGTCAACAACTATGACCTAACAAAGACACCGCATATTACATTACACATCATTTAGATAGTCTTCCTTCTCAAGGCTGAAGACACAAGGGAGCCTTTACTTTTTAAGCCCATGCAGCTCTCATTAACATTAATGAGAGCTACTCACGTGTACAAGATGGACAGTAGATCTCTTGAAAATCTCTGCATTCATTTTACCTTGTCTGGGGAAACAACAGAAATGTAACAAAGGCAGACCCTAAATCAAGGAGGATTCAACCACCGAACTGCCATGCCGACTCCCAGCATCTCTCATCACTTACTGCTCTCCCAACTCCTTATGAAACATTGCTGTGGTGCTACTCATCCTGAATTGTGCTCCTAAACAGCACACCTGTGTCACCAACTCGCCCTGGGGGCTGGTCTCGCTCTGGGTTACACTGGGCAAACCCACATTCCCTCCACATTGGGAGTGTGTGAGATTCACTTACCAAGGATCCTGTTTCTCAAGTTCAAATTAGTGGATCAGATTCAGATTTTCAGACTGTATTTTTTACTTTGGACCTTTCCAAATTTCACGCGACTAAGAAACACAGCACCACAGCTAGCTGGTTTTGCCAGCAGTGTCTGTTAGGGTTATGTCAATCAACATCATCATTCCACTGTGGTGTTCCACAGAACTGACACATGCAAAGGAGAACAGAAGTGCTAATGCTTTTCCACACAAGAGCGGCAGCTGTATCACACTGAGACAGTACTAGCAGATATCTTAACCCTTTCTTTTCTACCTCTTCAGCCCTGTCACAACTGTAGAGTACTGAACAAACTGCTGTTCTCAGCTATGTCGGCAAGAAAAATGCATTTCCATGTGCTATATAAGCCTTACTCCTGCTTGTAATTCAGTAGGGGCTCCAAGAGAAGGAAGATGGTGGTGTCCCTGTTGGAGCAGCAACATGGCCTTCAGGGGCTTTCAGCTCTATACCCAGTTTTCCTGTTGGGAAGGAGACCTTTTTTGTTGGTCTCTCAACCTCCAAAAGAGCAACCGCAGTACTTTTCGATCCCTTAGAGAAGCGCTGAGAAGTTAGCCTGTCTTTGCAAAGGGCATTTAAAAAGCAGAAGTGCCTGTTATCCCCTGTTATCCTTGTGAGTCTACACTAGGCCTTTTTTCATATCCCTTACAATGCCTCTCCAGTCCCTTGCTCTCATTTCACACCCAAATCCCTGTGGCTGCACCTCACATCAATGAGGCTGACAGAGAGCACTCTCTCCCCAGCAAGCAAGTCCAGCACTACACTTCATAGCGCTTAACCAAATCAACAGAATTTCAAAAGGAAAGTGAGACACTTCAGAGTTACTATGCTTGGAATAGTAGCCTAAGTTACAGTCTGAACCTCACAAGCTATTATAAAATTATCACACTTATTTTTTCACTTTTATTAGCAGGCTCTGTGCTCAGTAGACAGGAACAGCACTGACTTCCATGGCTGCATCTCCCTGACCAAACTGCATCCCTTCCCACACGTGCCTCCTGTGATGTGCAGCACTGTTTTGTGTCTTAAGATGTCCTTCACTTACATAAACTGCTAATCTAAATATATCACTTTCTGTGGCCAACAGTGGTTGATAAATTGTGTTCCCTTTGTTTGTGCCATTCCATAGTCATCATGAGACTTGGTAAAGAACTTTCTCCAGAGCAAAGTTAACCCGTATCTAAGATGCTTCAAAGCACCAGTTCAGCTTGCTGGTAATTTATCGCTCAGTGGAAAACACAATTGTGTAACCTAAGATATTACAAGAGGACACTCCAAAGAGGAAGAGATGCAACATTTTAAAAAAAAATCTACTCAGCTTCTCTTTTACTAGTTATCACAAAAGCTGAGCTTACCTTTAAAAAAAAACAACAAAACAAATTAAAAGATATTATTTCAGAAAAAAAAACAGCTTCCAAGATCACAATGCCATATTAAATTCTTTCCCAAGCTCAATAAAGTATGACTTATAAGACTTGTAAAATCTTTACTAGACTCTTGACAGCTCCACATGTGTCTGTGGCAAGAAGAATGGAACCTTTTGCTAAACATCTGCTAAATCTTGCATCTTGGCTAGAACGACTCTACCCGATAGCAACACACTGTCTAACGCTTGCTGACTGCGGTCTGGGACTGTGATGGAATCTGTCTTCCTGCATGAAAACACCACGCTGCTTTGCCATGGTGGGTTATCATAGCCTGTATTTGCAGCAGCCATTTCCAGTAATATTGCGTAACAGTACATCTCTTAGGGCAGTTGTGACTCAAGAGCGGCACATTGTTCATCACAGGCTGAAATCATACAGTCACCAGCTAAGTTTTCAAAGAGGATGCACACACGGGGGTCTCCATTTATACACGCTGCTCCAGAAGTTAGGAGTCCAGCAGCTTTGTTTGTGAGCAGTCAGCGTACGGTCTAGAGGATAGCTTAACAACAGCTAGTAAGTTTAGTGAAAGAAATTTCTGAGAACAGTCAGAGAAGTTAGAGAAAGTAAATTTGCTCATTTGTGCAACATATCTGAGAGATTCCTCTATGGAGTGTATTTAACAACAGAATGGTGGCTTCTGGTTTTCCAGGACAGATCAACACATATATGCTAAGCACTTCTACTCATATATAACCAAGTATTCCGAAAAACTACTAAGCTTCATGTTTCTAAGTTCACATTGTCTGGCGATTACTTGAAACGCAGAAGACACTCAAATCGGGAGAGCACCCCCACATCTTTTGGGAGGTGCTCACATCTGCTTCAGAAGCATTTTGCAATGGTCAGTGCTAGAAAAAAAGGCATTTGCCTAGTGGCAACTTAGGCCTGGTCTGACACAGCAATTAAACATTTCCTGTTTGATCCTCTATGAAAGATCTTGAAGAGGAACCTTTCCTTGACACAATTGGCATTTTCCTTATGTGAAGTCAGCCTATGGCTCTTGATGAACTTCTCCGATTCAAAAGAACTCGAGTGTCTTGTGTTAATACTAGTTGGAATAAGTTGAACTGTTTTAGCAAAACATGGAGTTTACAAACGCTTCACTTGTTTATGCTCAGAAAAGCTTTTCAGCTTCAAGGAGAAGCTAACCACTTCAACATTGTCCTACAGAGTCACAGAACAAAATCACTGATGTTTTCATAGCCTGCCGAGGTTAGTTTCAAAACACAAGTCTGTGTAGTGCAAGGAGCAGATCTGCTGAAAGGGAGCTTTGCCCATCTTGCCATGCCCTTTAGACATGCTGGTTGATGATCTGGGTGTGGAAAGAAGTTGTACATCTACAGGCCAGCTGAATTTCCCTGTCTTTAATGATGCGATCGCTCTAGCTCAGTTCTGCTTCCTACTTTGAGACACTTATAAAACCAAATTTTTTTTTTTTTTTAAGTGAGCTATGCCACAAGAAGCTTCCCACTTCTTGTAAGCATAACAGATAGCCAGAACAGCTTTCTGCCATTTCTTGTTTAAAAAAAAAAATTTCCTGACAGTCCACCCAATGACATTTATAATATCCATTTCTCCCCATTGCACCTCTACACAGCCATATTACTCTGTAGGTACTAGTATCATGAGTTTGACTGATTTTTGACAATCATTTATTTCCCCTTATTGTAAAGCCTTTTATTTTCTGAGGTTGTCCCTAACACTGGAAAAAAAAAGTCTAACCCAAGTANATTTATAATATGCATTTCTCCCCATTGCACCTCTACACAGCCATATTACTCTGTAGGTACTAGTATCATGAGTTTGACTGATTTTTGACAATCATTTATTTCCCCTTATTGTAAAGCCTTTTATTTTCTGAGGTTGTCCCTAACACTGGAAAAAAAAAAGTCTAACCCAAGTAGTTTACCTTGGAGCACAGCAATGCTCAAAATATTCTTTCTGGCTTTCTCTTCAGCACCATAAGGCATGACATCCAGAAGCATTTCTCCCTGTATATCACAAGTACGTTCCCTTACTGGGATGAATTTTCTGAAACTGGTAGGTCATCTTGACAAGCTACTCAAGGGGACCTTTCACAAAAATGTGCACTATACCACCATGTTTATCCCCCACACCTCCCTCCTCGCAGATGGCGAGAGGACAGAAAGACAAAAAGCATGTCTGCATTCTTACAAGACAAAAAAAAAAGATCTCTCACATCTAAAAAAGAAAATGCTATGGCAATCTGGGAACGCCACTGCATCAGAAGATGAAAGATAAACAGTGTTATGTGAATGTTGCACATGTTGTTGTTATTATCTCCAAGAGGAGGACCCCATTGTGTTAAATACTACACACACTCAAAGTAATAGGCAGTTCCTGCCTCAGAGGCCTCATAACCTAAGATAAAAGCAGTATTGTTGTCCCCTTTTCGTAAAGGGGAAGTGGGACACCAGAAGATTCAGCGACTCAAGTTACTCAATGAAGTGGCAGATCTGGGAATTGAACCCAGATTCAAGTCTCCATCCCATGATTCAATCCACACATCATTGCTCAAAATCACTTTTAGTTAAGCAGCAACATCTAAGCTTCAAATTGGTACCCATTATTATTTCTACTTATTTAATGAGAAAGCAAAATACTTAATCTATTGTTCATTTCCCCATTCATATTTATGAGTCATATTTAAGTGTATGTCCAAAAGATGCCGCACGGCCACAAAGAAATCATTTGTATTCACTTCACAGTCAATTCCTATGACACACCGAGTCCATTCATAAGCAGAATACTTTAAGCCTTACCTTTGTATTTAATTTTGTAGGCCAATGCAAAGGATTAATTTGGAAAGATTTATCCTGTTTCTAAACATGGAACATGGTTATAAGACACTGTAAGAGCTGCTAGCTGATGGAGCACAGAAAAAGGGAGAAGGCTCAAAAATACCACAGATTTAAAAATCATACAAAACAGCAATCTGAAGATGTTTGATAGGCGAAGGAAGGGAAGTTGCTGCAGGAGGTATGGAAGCTGAGGAGAAAGAAGATGGAAAGATGACCCAAAGGACTTTCAACAACAACTTCAGCAGGAAGAGGAGAGCAGAGCAGGCCTGGTCTGAGCTGTGTAAGGCATGGAAAGTGAGGATACAAGTACCTGAAGGTTCTTGCTGATAATTTACATTCCATGAGTCCAACTTTAATTGTGTATTACCATGCAATTACTGACAAACGGGGACAGAATCCCTCTCCAAAAGAGCCCAAATGAAAGGCTAAATTGTAAAGAATAATGGACTACAATGGGGCCAGGTGTCTTAGGACAGCCTCAACAAAGGAATACAAACATTTCTGTTTCTGTTATTATTTGAAAAGTTACTCAAGGCAGGAGAGCTCCAAAGCAATCTGGCTGCTAAGTACAAGCAGAAA
Organism: Steatornis caripensis; assembly: GCA_013398225.1. Classification (NCBI taxonomy): domain Eukaryota; kingdom Metazoa; phylum Chordata; class Aves; order Caprimulgiformes; family Steatornithidae; genus Steatornis; species Steatornis caripensis. The sequence goes on from VZSC01014549.1 coordinate 318,859, forward strand.
TGCTGGTGGTGCACACAGAACTGAACCAGGACTACACAGCACTTACTGCACCAAGGAGTGAGAGTGAGGCTTTGCTAGAGAGAAAGATGAGTCAAAGGGCTGGCCTACTAAAAGCAAATTACTTACATATTCAAATTCAGAAAGCACTGACATCTTTAAATAGGCACTTTTAAAAAAAAAGCAAACATGCAAGTGCAAGCAGCAGCAATATTACGTTTCACAGGTGGTCACAGCTTCAAAAAAGTTATTACAACCATGGGGAACAGAATAGGAGCAACTATTATGTTGTCCCGGAGCATGACATTAAGTAGTGAGTTGCTGAAAAGTTCCTGAAAAACCAAGGCAGTATAAGCTGCATACCTAAAAAACTCCACTAATGGTTATCCCAGCCAGTAGCTTCAAATTCCTGCTTCATTTCACAGTATAAGTTGTGAAATCACACACTTAAGCTACCTAAACATTCGTCCTTTTAATATCTGAACCCAAATCAATACTTCAAGAGTCCTGAAAATGTTTTCTTCTCTTGGGAAATTAGCGACAAAAGTACTCTTAAAACGGAGTGAGGAGGGATAAAAATTATTTGGAGATGCACAGAATGATATTAGAATTTTTAAACCTAAAACTAACACGAGAACAAATTCACTAATGTAGAGCAGCTGAAGAGATAGATGTACACTGTGAAACTGCGACCTTTAGAAGAGTTAATGCTGGGCCTAACAGAAAAGCTGAGGTGGAAGAAGACATTTGCACAGCAACAAGGCTAGACAGGAAGCTGCACCCTGGGGAACCATGAAGTTTGTGCAGGACAAAGAAAATGAAAACTCATAATGAAGTTCAGACACTTTGGGACAGGGGGAGAGTGATACAGTCTCGCCAAACTGGATGGCTCTACTAGGCTGGAAAACGGCCTCTCTCACAATCCAAGAGTTGCCTGAATTGCAGCAAGTTCTTCCAATGTTTTTAAAGAAAACACTTGCAGACTGAATTCTACTCCTGTCCAATGCGCTTTACATACCTTCATGAGATAGCAATCAAATTTGATTTGTTCTCAATATGTGATCAAAGATTCAGTTTTGGCCGTGTTTTAAGAGAACTAGTCATAAAAGGTCAGAAGTACAGGAGGAGGGAGCAGGGTTCTCCCAGCAGGCAGGACTGCTACTGCATTAACCTAGAGGTCACCATAGTGATCAGAGCAAAAAGCTAACTGTGTTTGAGAAAACACTGAATTCAGATCTTTGGAAAACTGATTTTTATGCATCCCTCTGGAGCAGAGACTGCGAAGTACCTCCCCCTGCAGCTCTCGGGACCTAGTGGAGTAAGGGCCAAATAAACCGACACCAGAAACCGAGACTACACTGAAAATTCTGAAAGCGCATGTAAGTGGACTGCTCTTTTCACTGGTGGCATTAAGCCATTCTCCTAGCCCAGCTGCTACCACTGAGTTTTAAGTCACCAAGCTGTATTTACTCCTACGGATTTCTCTATCTTGAAAAAAATGCATTTTTTCCTCATTTTTAGGGAGAGAAAAAAATAGATAGGGCTACATAATGGTGCTAGACACTACATTTGGCAAATTGGGAAGAGTAAAACTGTATTGGATTACTGAAGCTGTACAGGAAAATTTCCCTGTTCATGTCTGATATTTCAACTTGGTCAGTTCTGACAGCTTTCTGGCTTTTCAGCAAGAAACCCTAAACCCAATATTTTCAAATACTACCTCAGGTTTGCAGAGTTTCTTTGGACAGGTCTTTTTAAAAAAAAAANGCCAGGTGTCTTAGGACAGCCTCAACAAAGGAATACAAACATTTCTGTTTCTGTTATTATTTGAAAAGTTACTCAAGGCAGGAGAGCTCCAAAGCAATCTGGCTGCTAAGTACAAGCAGAAATGCTGGTGGTGCACACAGAACTGAACCAGGACTACACAGCACTTACTGCACCAAGGAGTGAGAGTGAGGCTTTGCTAGAGAGAAAGATGAGTCAAAGGGCTGGCCTACTAAAAGCAAATTACTTACATATTCAAATTCAGAAAGCACTGACATCTTTAAATAGGCACTTTTAAAAAAAAAGCAAACATGCAAGTGCAAGCAGCAGCAATATTACGTTTCACAGGTGGTCACAGCTTCAAAAAAGTTATTACAACCATGGGGAACAGAATAGGAGCAACTATTATGTTGTCCCGGAGCATGACATTAAGTAGTGAGTTGCTGAAAAGTTCCTGAAAAACCAAGGCAGTATAAGCTGCATACCTAAAAAACTCCACTAATGGTTATCCCAGCCAGTAGCTTCAAATTCCTGCTTCATTTCACAGTATAAGTTGTGAAATCACACACTTAAGCTACCTAAACATTCGTCCTTTTAATATCTGAACCCAAATCAATACTTCAAGAGTCCTGAAAATGTTTTCTTCTCTTGGGAAATTAGCGACAAAAGTACTCTTAAAACGGAGTGAGGAGGGATAAAAATTATTTGGAGATGCACAGAATGATATTAGAATTTTTAAACCTAAAACTAACACGAGAACAAATTCACTAATGTAGAGCAGCTGAAGAGATAGATGTACACTGTGAAACTGCGACCTTTAGAAGAGTTAATGCTGGGCCTAACAGAAAAGCTGAGGTGGAAGAAGACATTTGCACAGCAACAAGGCTAGACAGGAAGCTGCACCCTGGGGAACCATGAAGTTTGTGCAGGACAAAGAAAATGAAAACTCATAATGAAGTTCAGACACTTTGGGACAGGGGGAGAGTGATACAGTCTCGCCAAACTGGATGGCTCTACTAGGCTGGAAAACGGCCTCTCTCACAATCCAAGAGTTGCCTGAATTGCAGCAAGTTCTTCCAATGTTTTTAAAGAAAACACTTGCAGACTGAATTCTACTCCTGTCCAATGTGCTTTACATACCTTCATGAGATAGCAATCAAATTTGATTTGTTCTCAATATGTGATCAAAGATTCGGTTTTGGCCGTGTTTTAAGAGAACTAGTCATAAAAGGTCAGAAGTACAGGAGGAGGGAGCAGGGTTCTCCCAGCAGGCAGGACTGCTACTGCATTAACCTAGAGGTCACCATAGTGATCAGAGCAAAAAGCTAACTGTGTTTGAGAAAACACTGAATTCAGATCTTTGGAAAACTGATTTTTATGCATCCCTCTGGAGCAGAGACTGCGAAGTACCTCCCCCTGCAGCTCTCGGGACCTAGTGGAGTAAGGGCCAAATAAACCGACACCAGAAACCGAGACTACACTGAAAATTCTGAAAGCGCATGTAAGTGGACTGCTCTTTTCACTGGTGGCATTAAGCCATTCTCCTAGCCCAGCTGCTACCACTGAGTTTTAAGTCACCAAGCTGTATTTACTCCTACGGATTTCTCTATCTTGAAAAAAATGCATTTTTTCCTCATTTTTAGGGAGAGAAAAAAATAGATAGGGCTACATAATGGTGCTAGACACTACATTTGGCAAATTGGGAAGAGTAAAACTGTATTGGATTACTGAAGCTGTACAGGAAAATTTCCCTGTTCATGTCTGATATTTCAACTTGGTCAGTTCTGACAGCTTTCTGGCTTTTCAGCAAGAAACCCTAAACCCAATATTTTCAAATACTACCTCAGGTTTGCAGAGTTTCTTTGGACAGGTCTTTTTAAAAAAAAAATTTTAAAAAATCAAACAAACTCCAATATAGGTTTGTTTTCTCCTCCTTAATGAATAAAATATTTTCTTCTTAAATGGCTTCAAAGACTAGCAAATATTTTTCAGGAGAAATTTCAAGTAACTCTAGAGAGTATTTCTGGAAACCTCACTCTTCCTATGCAAACTTCGATCCAGAATCAGCATCCCCATATAGCAATCTTAATCCTCCAGTGAATGAAAGTACACACGAAAATTAACAGACGTTTCTGCCAATACATTCCCTTTCTCCAGGGAATGCTGCACCAGCTGAAAGCCTGCCTTCATTGATGTATTATTTCAGTTATCTGGATAGCGACATGTAATTCTTTCAATATTACCAAGTTTGAGAGAAAGATCACTCATCTCTCTCAATCTTCTCCTTGGCAATTTATCATCTAGTGTTTGAGAGAAAAAATAAAATGAGAGAAACATTGTATTCTCTCAGGAGAAGTCAGATCTGGGACACCACACTACGAAAAAATAATTGGTCCCATTATTATCATTGTCTCAAGCTTTACACTTAAGGGAGAAATATGTCTGAATAGCTGGCTACATCAGCAATGCAGATAGAGAAGAAATTCCCACAGTGTGAGTAAGTCTTCACACACTTAGAGAACGTGACCACACACAATACACATTACAGTGGAGAAGAACAAAGCAACCTCAGGAAGTGTCCCTGATTGTTTTCGGCTGATTAAGGACATATGCCAACAAGCCTTTAGTTGTTCAGGGAAGCTTTGCAACTTGGGTAGGTCAAATTTACATAACGCAATTAAAGATATCGAAAGGTTTGCATCTATATAAAACTTGCATTCAGAACAATGTAAGGTGCAAGTTTAAGACAATTTTGTTGTTTCGGACCAGTTCAACCAAGGGACAGCTTTATCTTTCAAGTTAAAAGAGCAGGGGAGAGATTAAAAGTCAGCTTGGCTAATGTAAATAGCTAATTTACATTAACGTCAGCCATTTGTTTCAGAATCAAAACACACACAGACTTCAAGCAGTAGCAGCAGTTCTGGAAAACAGCATTAAGCTGGCATGAACATCAGGCCCCTGAACAATGATACTGCGTGTTCCTTTTTTCAAAAGTCACTGCACAAAGACCCAAAGCTTGTTGGATAAAATAAACCTCCAAAAGCTGCACTGAAGTTAGCAGGAATTTCTCAGGTTGCTGCTCTTTCCAGCGGAGCAGCCAGATGTGCCTGTACCAGGTGTTGAGCAGCAACAGTCATCGCCAGCCCCAAAGGCTTTCACCAGGCTACGCAGCGTGTCGAAACAGCCGCTCGCTCCTCTGGGCATTGCTAATGCTGGTGTCCCCTCAGAGCTCATCAACAGGAGAAGTTTTAACTTCGAGTTAACTAGCTGCCAGCATCACGCACGTCGGGGTTGGGCCAGGAGCACTCAGGGAGGCTTTGAGGACAGCTCACCTGCGCAAGGATTGCTCACTTCTCTCCTCCCTCCCAAAGTCAGCCAGCCTAATGAAAAGGTACTACACCTCCCTACAAATCATTCAGACTTCTGTAGAGAAGCATTAAAAAAAGACATAGTAGTTTTTTAAAAAAGAAACTAAACATAGTACTTGGAGAAAAATGTAAAGCTTCCTGTAAATTAAACTGAATCTTTTTACATAATAGATAGCTCACAGCTATTTGTAAGGAAGTGACAAAGCTGCTGCAGATCTTAAGATATTGTAGTGAGGTTCACAGATGCACTTATGTAAATATTTTCTGACAACTCAGCTGCTACTGAAAACATTTTTGAAGTTATCAAAAAGAATTTAAAGTATTTTCCACTCTAGTCATTAACTCTTTATTTGCAAAAAGGCACCACCAGAACTGTTAAGCAAAACAATCCCTTCTAAAGAAAGCACAAGCCCAGACAGCAATGCTTTTAAACAAAATCTGAGCTCCAGCACTGCTGTCAGAGGGCAGTCCGCTATCAGCTGTTTGTCCCCCAAGCCAACAAGAAGCAGGTTTTTGCATTCAGAGCAATCATGCTCCACAGCCCATGTTCAGGCCTTATACCTACCACACCACACAAGAAGCACTCTAGTACAGCAAGCTGGTCAGGCAGCTAAGCCGGGACAGGTTTCCCAGTCTTTAGGATGCCAGATACAACACTGTGCCCATTTAGCCATCACAGTTAACATTGTATGGTGATACAGCAAGAGTCAGAGCCTGGTAGTGCTCTGCTTTAGCAACCTGAAAAAACAGACACAGAACCCCAAAGCCGTTATCTACTTCTTGGCATCACAAGGCAGAAATACTGCATGGCCTGGCAGTGGTCTATTAGCATATGTATTTTATCTACAGTTACATGTGCGTTGCCATTTAGCTGCAGTTCCTTTTGGAGCTTAGTTTTCTCTCCAGACATTTCAATTGCATAATATTTTTTACTGTTAAGCACATACAAAAAGACATCTATTAAGTGAAGACTACACAAATTAGAGACAATTAAGAGCAGCCCATTAATAGTTTGTTATCTTTCTAGCAATCCTCCACGAATCATTAGTGGACACACCACATCCTATTAGATTCTGTATTTGGGTCTCAGATTTGAGACAAAAAGCTTTGTGAAGACATGTCTACAGACAGCTTTCCCTACTGGGTACCTTTCCAAGCCACCTCAAGCATGCAAGACATACGATATTACTGCTAAGGTCAGCAGGAATTCAGATGACTAAACCAGCATCACTACTGCTGTTTAAGATGGTACAGCTTGGTGCTTGAGGTTGATACCAGTCACCTGGGTTTTGCCCAAATAGCACACCCTTTGCAGGGGTAATGGCAAAGAACAGGACAAACCCTCACTGCTAGGGAAGATCAGGTGATAGCAAATCACCAGGAGACTACACCTGAAGTAAAAAAACTGCTTGACAGCTCCTCAACCATGTCATTCATTCCTCTTCTCAGAGCTACACAGGGCAGATCTCACAGCAGAGCAGATCTTCAGGGCAATCTGCTTTCAGAGTTCAGTATCACTAGTACTAGGGATACTTAAATAAGTGTGAAAAACAACTGGACATATTTACAGCACCACCTCCTGACCAAAGTACTCAATTAAAAATCATATGTTACAGCCAAAAAATTGGCAATTAAACCAATTTACCTTTTTTTGGTGTGTGCTCACGTATCAACCCCATGCAAGATTTCGGCAAGTGCTTGTTATTCTAATAGAATTAATTAATGCTTTTTTAGTTGGTTACTTTTAATTGTTATTTGATTTCCCTGTATGGGTGAGAAGTATTTATAATACCATTCACTGCACTAACAGATCAGGCAGGTCACACGATCCTGGGGAGATGAAATAAATTCTTCCCTCCAGAGGAAAAGCCACATTTAAAGTCAGGGAATGGTCCATGCTGGAGCACACTCTCTCCTGACTATAAAAAGGAGCGTAGGCAGTTTAACCCTACAAACACCCCCACAGGTTTTTCCTCTGTTGTCTGAACAGGCACATGTAACTGAGTGCTCTGGCACTGCAGCTGTGACACTTATTTTCTGTAAAGCTATTTGTGTTATCGAGCTTCAGCAGCAAACACTGCAGTGGACACAACTCCAACTCTTTCTCCACACAGCTGGGATAAAATCTGGATGCTACTGAAGTCCAGAACAAAACTGCCACTGACTTAAGTGGTGCCTTAATTTCACCCTAGTTTTAAAGGGATCTCATTTTTGGCTGGCAAGATTTCAAGCCTTTTTAATTCCCAGAAGCTCAACCACAAATCCCTCTTCTCCTCCCACGCAGCTGCTCTGAAACTCCCCGAGCTCCTCTGAGACAGCAGCCAAGCAGGCCTCCTCGGGAAGACACAGGGCTTCGCTAGCAGGAGATCCCAACCTCCCCAGACCATCTTCCAGCTCCAGAAAGCCAATCGTAAAAATCTTCAGATTAAGAACAGACACCCCCTGCAAGCTTACCCCTTGTCCCCCTCCCAAGCTCTGCATATCACTGCCCACAGCAACTCGCTCCTTCCCACTTTTCCCACACCACAGTCAAGGGAGCGCAGACCTGGCACAGGCAGGACTACCAAGCTAAGTAAGCATGGCCTAGAGTGTGGGGCACAGCAAAGGACTCCAGGAGGAAAAGGACCTGGGACTGGGCTCAGAAACCTACAGCAGNATATCACTGCCCACAGCAACTTGCTCCTTCCCACTTTTCCCACACCACAGTCAAGGGAGCGCAGACCTGGCACAGGCAGGACTACCAAGCTAAGTAAGCATGGCCTAGAGTGTGGGGCACAGCAAAGGACTCCAGGAGGAAAAGGACCTGGGACTGGGCTCAGAAACCTACAGCAGTCCCGTAATGCCACAGCACTGGGATCTAACTCAGAGCCTGACTCTCCCCCAACATCAAAAGCAGACATTAAAAACATAAAACAAAATAGCAATGAAAGGAACAAGATAAATCAAGTCTTGTCCAGTCGAAAATTAAGAATCCTGCTTTTTGGTATCCCCGAGTGTCTTCCAGATACAGAGCTTATCCCAGCCATCTGGCCATCAAACACCGAGACAAGACAGAAACAGTCTAACAGAGGGATAGATGTCAGAGAGCGACAAAGCAGCATTTAGTGGGGCAAATAAAAGGATGAATGCAGCCTCCTGAGAAGAAAGCATCACTGCAATTGGAAAGGAATGCAAAAGTCGATGGAGGTTTTCAGACTAGAAGCTTACAAATGCCAACACCCACCAACCATCAGCACATTCATTTTAAGTTCCTTTCCCAAAATCTGGTAGTCTCAGCGGAGTGAGCAGTTGGCATCAGGGGACATGGGCACAGCACCATCAGCAGGAGCAACTGAGCCTAAGAATGTGGTGTCACATTTGGTTTAACATAACTGAAGCATCACCCTGGTTACAGCAGCGGTCAGTTTGTTCAAGTGCCAAACAGGGAGTTAGCTGGCAGGTCGTGGAGGAGTTAAACCCTCATTCTGCAAAGGCTAGCCATGTGCTTCACACTCCACCACCCCACTGGCTATGGAAAAACTCCCACCGACACCATTCTTCAAGGGATGGGAGACTCTATGCAGCTCAGTCTGGTAGAAAAATCAAAATTCCTGGGGCTTTTTTGTTTCTGGCCAATCTCATTACTTTTTACTCACAGCGCAGTAAAGCCTAGAGAGGTTTCAGTCAGAAACTGGAGCTATTATGCACTAAATACTGTCACACTCATATAGGAAAAGACGGACCTTGACCTGAGCACTTGCCTGCCCAACACAAGACACAGAAGAGTCACAAAATCTTTCTCAAAGCCCAGAGAGGGAGAACAAGAGGAGACAAGATGATTTCATAGTTAAAATACACAGGCAGCACAAGTTGTAGTACACAGGAGCCAACTCAGTTATTTTGTTGTGATCAGAGTAGACCTCCCAGGTCAATCCAGTGTTAAGCACTATACTCCAGTGGGTCACAGGCAAAATTTCTTCACCCTGCAAGCATTCAGGACAATGCTGTGCCACCTCTGGGCTCTAGCCCCTCATTCCCCCTACAGTACATCAAGTGCCATTTGTTGGCATCTCCTTGCTTCATCCTGACCCATACACAGAATTAAAAAGTAAGCAAATTTTCTACCCTTGGTGAATTTGCTGCCCCTTGTGGGTTTCCACAAGGAATCCCACCTGGCAGTACTGATGCCCAGTCAGGGTCAGTCAGCTTGGATCTGACCATGTACTCTTACTAACCATATGAAAGATCCCCACAAAACTTCCTTTAATAGCTTCTGCTTCCCATGTGTTACACATCTTAAGGCTCCTGTCACAGCACAGCAGTCAGCAGGGAGCTGCCATCACCCTCAACACAAAACAGGACAAAAAAACTCATTCTGTTGATGAAGAAAAATTACAAAGCACTCCCAAAGATGGCCTGTGCAGCAGCTCCCAGGGGTGAGAGAGGCACTGAAGCCCTTTATGAGTGAGAACTACCTGTCTGCAGGAGCCAGGGTGATGGTCCTCAGAGTCGTTCCTCAGCAACATCGTAACCAGCTCCCCACAGCGTTATCCCCGACAGCTGCTGCTGCAGCAGCAGAGAACAGAGTTGTCTCAGGAAGAGCCTGCCACAAAGCACAATCCAACACATGGCCCCACAAGCCCTGGGCTCTGCCTTCCTAACCTGGCCCTGCCGCCTCCCTTTATGCAGAGGACAGCCCTGCGGTCCCATCCACAGAGCAGCCTTCCCTTGGGTCCCCAGGGTACCTCCTACCTTCCCTGTTCGGCAGGATCTCAGAGAAGCTGTGCTACTACTGAGGAGCTGATTAGGCCCTTCCTGAACCCTTTGCAGGCTGCTGCCATTGATGTGCCCCACAAACGTATTCTACTTCACTTGCCAAAAACATAGAGGAGCTATAAAAAAGGAAGATGACCTTCAGTACCTCCTAAAATGACTTTTGCTCCCTTCCCTAAAAAGCTGCAACACAAATTAGGGCCTAGATGGGCTGCTAAGGGAAGCTCCTTTGTCCCTGTTACTTTAGAAGAGAAAAATAATTGTTGGCTTTCCATCAGCCAGCAGGAGCAACTGCTGCGGTGCCATGCCAAAAGGATTAGCACCTCTCTGTACTTCTTTGTGGACAGCTATGATCTGCTGTTCTCCAAGTCAGTGTTTCTTTATTATGGCATGTATCAAAAGAGCACCATTGTTTAGAATATGCTCCTTATTTCACATTGGAAATGGAAAATGATAGTAACACAAGGGCTCAAAGTTTGGAAGATGAAAAGGAAAACACAATAAAGACAGTCGTCTTTGAGCTTACGAGACTCTGACATGTCACAACTGTAAGCACTGAATCATCTCCCTGGTATACCTTGTGAACCACTTCCACTTCAAAAATAAAAATAAAGCATTAGGTTTCTTTATGTTCTTGACAAAATCTGCAGTGCATGGCATTGAGCTGTGTCACATTGTTTCCCTTACAGGTGACCTGGGAGGGGTTTTTAGAAAATTGATTTCTGTTTACTTTCATATGTTTCTTTACAATGGATAAATAAAGTCTAAAGGATCCTCCCCTCCCTCAAAATCTCTTTCTGTTCTCACTCACTGCCCTCAATCTACTTTATTTCTCAATAGTATCAGGCACATTGACTACAGTCTCATCCCTCTGTATTGACTGGTCTCACACACACATTGTGATGTTTCCCAGTTGAAGGAAGTGCTAGGAACATCAAGCCAAAATGTATCTTTCCCCCATGCATTTAAGAAAGCACAGTATCAACATCTGACTCACAAGCTGATAGGCCAGCCCTGGTGCCTCCTGCCCAGGCACCCACAGCAACAACACGCACAGCTTCTGCAGGTGCTCCTGTGCTGCATGCTGCGACGTCTCCTCACGCTGACCTGCAGGCAAAGCAGCTACTGTTGTACAGAGCTTTGCATAAGCCCACGCATTCAGCTTCTCAACAGCATGAACTACCTCAGGTAGGATACTAGACACGAAACAGACAAACCTACCATTCTTACTGGGAGGGGCACAGGCAGTACCTGTAAGATTCCTGCCTTTGCTTCCAAGCAAGAGACATTTCAGATGTGTTTAAGCTTCAGCAAGCACACACAAATCTGCTAACCTAGTGTAGCAAGTCCAACATCCAGAAATCAGAAATTTTGCAACTTCTAGATTTCATCTGGACCTTAAACATTTTTTTTTTTGCATGTCCATATGAGTATGAGGTAGCATTGGCCTTCTCTCCATCAGAAGGCTCAGAAAGATGAGCTCTGAATGCACAGACCAAGCCACAGATCATCACAACAGCCCAGCCTCCGTTCTAATGCAGCACATGGGACTACTCCAAACTCAACAGAGACTGGATGAGCGTATCCTGAGCCTCTGCAGCAGGTTTCTAGAGGAAAACACCCTGCCTTGGTATTAAAATTTTCAGTGACAATGAATTCACCATATTCCTCAGCAAGAGGTTCCAATGTTAAGCGATCCTGACGTGAAAGATGTACCTTTTTGACCCTGTGTATTCCCACCTTGAGGAATTGGGCTGCATTATGCCTGTCTTCACAAGACCGAAGAGCCCTCCATTATGAAATACCTGCTCCCATGTAAGTTGGCGCAAACCACGAGGGTCTTAATTTGCTTGATTCAAAGGTGTCCATCAGTGCTTCACCTGCTCTCGTGGCTCCTGAGCCCACTGCACTGCTGCTCTTAGAGGGTGAACACCAGCACCAGGCAGCGTTGCAGCAGAAACTGACACAGTAATCCCCTACTCTGAAGAAATGCACACTGGCTGGCAGCCCTTTCCAAGCATTAAAAACATGCAAAGACCTCAGTTATTTATAGTCAGACCTTTGCTTCCATACACAAGAGCAGAGAAGCAGTAGGGTTTACTGTGTTGGCAAGCGGGCAGGAACGCACAGATCCTGGGTCCTGGTCTCAGTTTCCCCGGTGACTGACACCTCCTCTCATTTCTGCTGGAGATGAACAAGTTGTGGCCAGTCAAACCTGCTGGCTGTCCCTGTTAAGGTACACCTTTGGGCTGCACCCTCCCTCGGGAGCCAAGCTGCCCGCTTTCAGGTCTGCACACTGCTCCCCATCCTGCCACCATGCCCAGATGTTTACTCTTGCAGCTGCCAGTCCCTGGCCTACTCCCAGAGATAAGTTATAAATCAGGCACAGCCAGCTCTCCCCAGTGTTGTATTCAGGGGCAGCTGCTGTCTCTCATTATGGGCTTACCCTTGGCCTTATCAGCAATAAACGGGGAACTTACGAGACACAGACCCACTTGTCCCTCATGCACCACGAAGCAGAGGGCAGGGAGCTGCAGTGAAGGGCCCCATTGCTGCTGGGTCACTAGCCCATGGCTGCCCGCGAGCACGGCAGGAGTCCCCCGGGTGACGGGCTGAAGGAGTTGTGAGAGCCAGAACAAAGCCCAGAGCACTAACTATCTAACTGGTAATTACTTTCTGGTGAAGACTGAAAAATGGGTCATTAAAACCGTATTAAACTGTTTTCATTAATACAAAAACCTGATTTACATTTTTTTTCCCACAGAGCCATTATGTTCCAAACGCGCTGCACAGATGATTTGTTTAATCACAACCACATGGAATAGCAATTTTAAGGGCCTGTGACAATCACTTTTTTAACCAGGAAACCTGATTTGCAATAATTGTCATGTTTTCTGTTATCCACTCTTCCCACTGCCGCCATAAACCCACTCCTTTCTAAACACACTGCCTTCCTAGTTGCACATAAAAGCAGCACAATCCACTGATACAATTAATAACACTGAATATTTAGGTCAACGTCAGTTCTATTAATTTTATCTCTTAAAGACTCGCACATTTTCTAAACAAGTCTAGCCCTTTGGGGGGTTAAACTGTAATTTGCAGTCTGGTTGTGAGTCCCTATCACATAATAGATCAATTAGGTTGAACACTCTAGTATATTAATCTTATTCACACATAGTAAAGGCAAATACGGCTAATTACTGTATTACAATATTGCCTACTTTTCCCAAATATGTATTAAGGAAAAGGGGAGTTTATTACACTGAACTATCAAATAAAATTATCTTGATATTGAACTGACAGAGAGGATCAATGTCTGTGTTAATCCATCTTATTTTTCCCTAAATCAATATCCATTGGAAGATCTGTTTATCATCACTGATGTGTTGGATCTGTAGAAGAGGCTTTCTCTTTCATATAAAGAGCTCAGCATTTCCACTTAAAGCATGGCTTCTCTGTCGTGGCATTCTATGAGACGCAGCAGTGTGATTTCTTTTGCCATATCTATCATCAGCCCCATGTTTGTACTTTCAGGTTATGAATTAATGGGTATGATTTCAACGACTCCAGAGAAATGCAGGTAGTGATCCAAGCCTATTTTCTGTGCCTCTCCCCGCAAACTTGCATGGCCAGAGGGCTTGTCTCTATGATGAAATTAATTGAATTCAGTTTTTAAAACTACCAAGTTAATCAACATTGGCACAGCATCTAACTGGTCATTGGAAACAAGGAAAAGTCATCGACAGCATTAAGTTTACCCCAGGCAAGCTGAGGTGAGCCTGAGCAGGATTTGTCCTTGTCTGCATTCACTAATTAGCAGGTACCAGCTAATTCGTCCATGGGCTTGTAGTAAAATGGGGCAAAAAAGTACCGTAAGAAGTCACCTAGTCTGCCTCGAGGCACTGTAAAAATTAGTTTAGATGTGACTAAATATCCTAGCAGGGCCCTAATTCTATTTATTCCCTGTTCTGCCGCTGATCTGCTGTGTGACCGAACCACTTCCTCTCTTTTGCCCACGGTGGCGATTTCCCCCAGCCCCCGTCTCCTTTGGTTCCCAGCCCAGACCCCAGCAGGCAGGAATTCCCCCTCCCACCCACCACAACGGGGCTCCGTAGGAGCTGGTGCCCTAGGCATTACTGTACTCAGATGTTACACACTATTAGTAGCGAAGACAGGGCGCAAATTAAGAGGATGGCTGCGCTTAGTGCTTCCCTAATGTTTTGCACGTTTGAATCTTCCAGCAATAGCTCGCAAGCTGTGAATTTGTTAAAGTGGAAACCAGGCCAATAAAAATAACGACAAAAATCTAAGTGCTTGGGTGGCTGCAACAGAAGTCTTGTATGAAACACCTGACAAAAACATAGAGATGAATTTGCCTACAACAGACAGTAAATTCAACAAAAATATGTTACTTCAGGAAAAGAAAAAGGGATGTTATTTCCTCTAGTCTGCTGCAGCATATGGAACAGCTTGGATCTCGGGATCGTTCTGCGGGACACCACTGAAAACAGGTTCTTCAGCTTCTCTAAGAACACCCAAGTGTTTCTGCTAAGCACCTACACATCCCAGAAGCCAGTCACATTAAGGCAGCCTCTACACCACATGAAACGCATTGGCGTGGGATTATTTATACAGTTCCACATACATGCACACTCATATACAAGAAAGACACAGAGCCACAGAGGACTCAGGAGCCAAAACGTTGATTTCCTGTCTTTGGCTGACATCATTGGTTTACTATTTGCTATTGGAAATCTCCTTGCTTGGAAGTGTTTCCCAGACATCTTGCATCTCTTCTCTGCAAGCTTTGGGAAGATGGGCTATTCTCAGGTGATCCACAAAATAAAATGTTCCATAACTGATTCTGCTGAGAGCTTATACAGCTGCATGCATTATAAATTATTATTATTTCTGGCTTGAAAAGCATTATTATGCAGTCTGAGGCTACACTTTGTCTTTTCCATGGCTAGAACTGTTCCCAGCTAGGTCTGCTTCAAGCATGTATCTGTTCCATAAGAAAATCTCATTTCTTAAGTGGGTCACCGAAGGTTAAGGAATACTTTGGGTTCCCCTTCTCATCCCATGGGCCTCTAACTTCAAATCCTCTCTAGAATTTTTTTAACCGCCAAGCCTAAGGAATCAATGGCCAGAGACATCCACATGTTTGTTACGAAAGATTCAGAATGCAGAGAGCGAATTTCCTATTTGCTTACAGCAGAATTGGATAATCTCTGTGCTCAATTTACCAGAAGTCAATTACTTAGTTAAATCTGTTCCTGCTGGTTAGAAGAGTAGTGTCAGAAAGGAAAATCAGTGTCTCAGTTCTAGACAACCTGTGCAAAGGACCACTTCCCTCCTTGATTGGGCCGAACTGTATAAACCAAGTTTAATTACATCATATAGAGCAAATGCTTGGATTAATCACTCTGACAGAAGCATGACCAGCAACAGGAGTATTGTCTCCATAGTGCCAGAAGTTCTCAAGGACCCAGACTCAACCCATTCAAAAGAACAACATTTAAGGATGCCCAGAGACAGAAAATACTCTCCAGGAGAATCTCTCAAACATGAGTGGTTTATCTCCTGCCTCCCAGAGACAGTTCCACCCAGCAACAGCACCCTAGAGCACTCAGCAAGGAAGAAGAGCTGGAGGAAATGGCTGAAGGATCTGGAGCCGACATATTTCCATCACTGTCTACAGTGAAGGGAGTAATCAGCACTGTCAGAATTATTTCAGAGAAGAATGCATGCTCTCTTCAGAGGACAACAGCATTTGAGGAACACCAAAGGCATTCCCGAGCCACAGCCACTGGAATAAGGGTTGCTCGTGCCACAATCAAAGAACTATGAGGCTTGCAAGCTTTTGCCTTGGCTGTATTCATTTACGTATACTTCATGTGTTTTCCTCTGAAATTTGGCATCTTTCTCCTGACCAGAGGAGCCGATTCTACACTAGTAAGTGTTAGTGAGCCTTGAACTCTGTGACCAGCCAGGTATGAGCACATCCAGCAAGCCCCTGATCCAGAACAACTCCAAGCAGAGGTTTACAAGCTGAGTACATCTGTCAGAAATTAACTGGGGTTTGGAACTGCAAATACAAGGTCTTCAAAAATTTTTTTTCTTTTGTGCTTTTACAATTAAATCACTTGGATGAAAAATGTTACATTTGCATGCCGCTTGCTTGTGGCTTAGTATCTCCAGGTCTTTCCTGCTACTACAATGTATTTTTTTCAGTGAATGTAAGGATTAAATAGGAAAGACACAGGCATGTGAATTGTGGCTACTGGACAGTCAAATGAGCAGTTTTCAAGATTTGCCTTTGTTCTGCAGAAGTTCTGCACTGCATATTATTTTTAAGTATGCAACCAACCATCAACACAGCAGGACGTAATTTTTAAAGACTCCAAAGGAGCCAAGCATGTCAATAATCTGGGAATCAAAAGACAACTCATACAGAATACACAGGAGATCAGCTTGGGGGTGCAGGGTTGTAAAGTATCCTATAGAAGAAAAATTAACACTCAAAAAGGAGAGTTAAACTAACATAAGGGTTTGCAAGGATCTGTAAGAGTTAATGCTCTCTCCCTCCATTAAGCACATCAAGAGCTTCTTTTCCTAATGAGTTAACCTCTTATTATTCAAGTTTAATGGGGACGTCTATTTGTTTAACCCTATAGCCTCAGGAGTCAGAATTTCCTGGTGTTAATTATATGGCATATATGCAGACTCTGCTAGCAACGTGAAATGGCAATTCTTGCCAAACCTTGAAACCAGGAGTCTCCAGCAAGCCTTGGTCTTCTTGACAGAAGAAATATATATACCTGAAGGTTGTAATTCTCAACCGTTCCTGAAGTCCAAATCCTGCCCTCACTGCAGGGCAGTGGACAAGCTTAGCACACATCTTGCTTCCTATAGCTAGTTCAGACTTGCACAAATTGAAGAGGCGTGCTGATGCCAGGAGAACACTTCACAAAGAGTGGGGCAACACTGTCAGGAAAGGGAAGTGATCCAGACAGATCACACACCCGTGCAGAAATTCCACCTGGGACTTCCTATTTTAACTGAAATGCACAAGGAAGTGACTGTGCACGCACAGCACACTCTCCTCTACTAAAACAACCCTACCTGGGGTTTTTTTGTTGTTTGTTTGTTTTTTGGGGTTTTTTTTTTTCTCCTTTCAAGAGAGTTGTTTAGTACCAAGCCTCTCAGGAAGAGTGGGACCCACACTGTAACAAGATCTCCAGCAACACCACAGGGAGCTGCTTTAAGCAAGACATCAGCCCAGGGGACCAGGAACCTTTAACTGTGCCACAGAAAGAGCAAGGGGTAGTTGTGGCCTGTGTCAGCTCTAATTTGGGGCAGAGTTCCTCTCTACACGTTCCAGCTACCTCACCTAACAGCACAGAACAGGAACAAGAGATGCAAAGGCTTAGGGGTGAAGACTTACCCATCTCTCCTCCAAGAACCCACTGGATGAGATAGGACATATCCCTTTGCTTCTCCCATTCTTCAGATTTTCTACTTCTAGGCAGTACAGATACCAAACCCTTCACATGGAGCTGCCTTTGTCAAAGCAGACAGGCAAAGCACCGAGTTTCACATCCACCCATTGGTACCCTTGCAAGCAAACCTCATCTGACCCTCTGCCCACCCTGTGTGGGCCTGAAGACACAGTTCTTGTGCTTCCAGGGATTGAGAAAACAGGAGAAGGCCCAGCAGAGCAAGGTGCTGCATGTCTGTGTTTCTAAGATGCTTGGCCAGGAAGCGGGACGTGCTGTCCCACAGCATGACTACTGCCATCGTACAGCTCACTCACCAGGGGAATGATATGCGATTCCAATCGATATGTGAAAGGGGGGCTCATGGGACATGCACAGACCCTATCAGACAGTGCTAGTTACTGCTGAAGGGAAGTAAACACATTTAGCCTCTCAGAAATCTGCCCCCTTAGTTTTTGCAGGTAAAAAGCAGACACTTTGGTAAACATACATATCTTCAGAGCCAAGGTTACCCTGGTTGTTCATTTGTCTGTTTGATGGCCCTGTAGGCCCAGAAAAGCTTAAATCCCATGACAGTAACAGGATAGACGTATGAATATGCAGAGGGATAAATACACAGCAAACTGTAGCAGTTGCCTCAAAGGTGACCTACTAAAACCAGCCCTTCAGGCCACTTACTATCCCAACAGAGAAACTTTAAGTCACAAGTTGGAGGGTGACACACGATAAATATCCCATTTCTTTTTTGTTTCATTATGCAAGTCACAATTTGTTTAAACAAAGAAAAACAGTTGTCTTTGGTAGTGCCACTGATTCAGCATCTTCCCTCCACCTAATTCTCCGCTACATCTGGGCACTCAAAAGGAAGGAGACTACTTGCAGCAACACAGTAGCTAGCAGGAAGTTGAATTTCCACTTCATAATATGATATCCCAAAATGACAGCAACGGAGAATGAGCTTCTACTAAAACAGGTGATGAGGTCCAGCTGCCTCCAGTACACAAGGACACATGAACTCTGACCTCCTCCAGATCAGGGAAGAACCTGTACTTAACTCTGAGGAAGCCAAACCCTGANAGATGAGGTCCAGCTGCCTCCGGTACACAAGGACACATGAACTCTGACCTCCTCCGGATCAGGGAAGAACCTGTACTTAACTCTGAGGAAGCCAAACCCTGAAGTTGTGTCCTTCTTCGCAATTTGGGTTGCAGACAGGACCACCCAGGGAAGTCAGCCAGAATACATTTAGCACTCAAACTTTGTTTCTCTTCCAATAGCTGGAAGGTACACACAAGCCCCTTTCAGTTAAACCGCTGTAGCTTTCCTGGGCTTGGAAAGGTGAGACTCCTCAAGAGCCCCACCAGCATCAACAGATCAGAGCTGCAGGTCCAGCAGCAGCCTTCTTGGGAACGTCACAAGAAGCCACTTACAGATCAGCTGAGCCTACCATTGCTCTACTATTTCCATCCTGCTTATTGCAATGAATAAATATATCAATAATTAAAAGCAAGTAAGAAGATGATTTGCACTTCTGTAGGGCCCTTCCTCTAAGGAGCTCGTTAACGGCACAACAGCCTTGCGAGAGCCATTGTTCTCCCATTTCACAGACAGGGCACTCCATCACATCCAGCAGTGGAGTGCCTCCTCCAAGGGCCCTGGAGCAACCCACCAGCAAGGAGAGGCCGATGCTGAATGCCCACGCTCTACCCACTAAGCTGCATTTCACTTCAGGGAAAAAATGCCAACAGCACAGGCTGTAGTCCCTGCCACCTGAAGAGCAGTAATTTCCCTCAAAGCCCTCTTCTTGTGAGAGAAGCAGGTTCCTTTTTGTTGTGCAACACCGTGAAAAAACTATTTTTTGGGTGGTGGGCAAAGTTGAGCACAAGGGGAAAGTGTTTCTTTCTAAATAACCGTATAGCCATGTGTGGCTTGCGAACCATGGTTAATTTAATACCCACACGTGCTCATTAGAGCTATTCATGTGCCCACTGCAATCAGCTTGTTTACATACCTATCAATGACAACTTTCAGATTATTACTTTAATTAAGAAAATCCCTTCATTCATTGAAATTATATTACTGAAACACTTTCTTTTCCACTGGGGGAAAACTAGCACTTACAGGAAGACAACAAGCTAGTCAGTACAGCTGCCAGTGACAACATGGAGTTCATGCTTCAAGGGGAGACACAGGGAACCAACGTCAGATGGTTCACCGTGAGTGGCAGAGGACAGGACTGCGATGAACCAGGCCAGCTGTCGGTTATCAACCTGCAGTCAATGGCCAATAAGTTTCACAGCAACTCATATGGACTCGCTCACATCTGAAGGAATATCCTCTCGGGAGAGGGTCTGCAGCACATTTACACCAGACCCTCGTGCTCCTGGTATTTCCCTGGTGCCCTACAGCAGTGCATCACAGAAATGCTAAGACTCGGGTGCCCCCGCAGCCAGGCTACTGTCCCTGGGCACAGGGCCAGGCTCTCCTCAGGCAGGGCCACCCAGGACACCAGTGACAACAGGGAGCTGCCCTCAAGCATGGCTGCCGTCACTGCTGTCCCGCCTCAGCACTGGCACACCACCATTGGTCAGAGGGGCACTGCTGCCAATTCTGGATTGGCTGGCCAGGACAGATACCAGCGTGGGATTGGTCAGGCACCCCCAAGCCTCTCAGGGGGGCCCAGAGCCTTTGGGAACCAGTGTGCTGGGGCCTGGCTGCCACAGCCTCACTGGCTCCTCACTGTCCCCTCCGCAGAGCAGACCTGCCCCAAACGAGTGACCACAGATGTGTGGGAGCAGCAGAGATCCCCAGGACCCGTCACCAGCTGCCTCACCAGGGACACGCTCCCAGCTCCACAAGGTCAAGCAGCAGAGGCCAGGCCAGGCCAGGCCCAGGCCCCATGAGCTACAGAAGCACCTCACTCCCACCAGCCCCACGCAACTTCGTACCAGGACATCAGATCCTCAAAATGTGTCACAGATGCTCTCCAGAGGCCTCAGCTCAGGACAGAGCCATCCAGTAACGCCAACAGCATCAGGGGCTGTGAGGAAGCTGGCCGGGAGCCATCAGTGCCCAGCACCAACCGGTGCTGCTTGCTCTGGCCCCACACAAGCACCTCAGCACTGACCATCTGGTGACCTGCTGGTAGATGCAAGTTGAATACAAGTTGACCCGAATTTATCACAGGAATAAAATAATTCCTTACAAATCTCATTAGGCACCAAGTTCACAACAAAACCACCTGCAAGTCAAAATTATCATCCGATTATCTTCAGTTTCAGCTGGAGCAGGACTCAGCTGCAAATGAACAACTGATTAACAACTGGTTAATGCCATCAGCGTTTCATAACATCCTCAAGTACTATCTCTCAGTGGCATGATATGTGACATTATTTCCCAGGAGGGGATTTTAACATTGTTACTATTTTATAGAGCTAAAAAGGCTGTGTTAATAAAATGCATAATTGAAATTTACTCATCTTTTCATACTAAGAAGCTATAAAACTTTTGCACTGTCTGTCCTAAATATTTTTTGTGTTTTACAATTGTAACTATTTCCCCAAACAAGTTTTAAACTGACATATAAATCAGTCTACTTCTTTAGCAGCTATTTCTATAAAGGCAGTCAAATTAATCTAGGTTATGGCATCTGACTACAAAGTATCCTACAGATTGCTTTTATACATTTGCCAAATACTTTCCAAAATGTGGCATGGAATAAGTAATAGATAAAGAACATAAACTCTGAAAAACACTAAAAAATAATAATATTTGTCTATTTTTTCCAGCTCACCAACTCTTCTGTGTTTTTTTCCATGTGTAGTTCCAATTTTCCAGTATTAATCTCAAAATCCACTTTTCCCCCTTCTTTTTTAAAATTAAAACCTCAGCTAGTGACACAGAGGAGATTCTCTCACACTCTCAGCAGACTGTAATAACAAGTTGTTGAAAGAAGGAGCCTTGTACGAACTGGCGTGAACGAAGGCACCCAGCTCTCCGAGCAGGCGCTGCACAGTCTGCATATGAACAGTACTCCTCCAGCCAGCCATCAGTGCCTCTTTGGTTTGATTTTCCTCTACATGATCCAAGGTTTGTTCTACAAGCTAAGAGACAGAACAAGCTGTCACTTACTCCATTTTTCCCCTCTTTCATTTCAAATTTGTACTCATCTTTAATGCCGACACAAAAGTCATTGAACTGCCTGGGCAAATTGTGCATGCTGCTGCCCTAAACAGCTTGGATTCAGTAGTAAAACATCCCCCGATTTTAGCAAGCCTCTATTTATTTCTAGACAGCATCACTGCTCCAAAGAATTCACATCCCAAGGGAGTGAGCCAGAGCCCTCAGAGCATCAGCTTCTGGAGCAGATGACTTTATATTAATAAGAATCACATTTATTGTCTGTACAACCAAGCCTGTCAAAACATCTTTCCAGGTTATTAGTAGGTGGCCACAGAGTCAATTCTAAATACACATCTATACTAATAACTCAGGAGAAGCAGCGATCCTGAAGAAGGCCACCAGAGATAGCAGTGCTGCGTTTCAGAGCAAGGAAGCCTCCTAGACCTATTAGCTGTAGCCCATGACCCACACAGATATTCAAATAAAGTTATTTTCATTTCAAGGCTCTGCCTCTAAGCACCCATTCCTGGGATCAGGGCTTTGCCCTGTGCACACAATTACGTGTATTCCCCCAGGTTAAAGGGCATTGAGTAGGTGCAGGAAGTCTGTGAAGACCTTTCTCCTCTGAGAGGCAGGAACTTTGCACTAAGGTCACCTGCCTGCTCTGGCACACGGTGCTTGGAGGGCTCACATTCAGCTCTCCTGCTGCCAAGCTGCTGCTCCTGCAGGAAAAGGCAAGAGCTTTCTGAAAAGATGACATGCACTTGCTGGTATTTTATGGCTACAGAGTCCTCGGTAGATGCAGAACTTAAGCAGCCTCTGAAAACTTCCCAATTCTTTGTCTGCCAGGTAGGAGGGGAGGGTTGTCGTCATGACCAAGTTACAGGAGCCTTTCAATAGAAAAGTTCTTCTTTGGGAAGTTCACCAATGCATAGAAAACAGCCCAGGATCTGCAGTTCTGGTACCATAGCTTGGAAAGGGCGAAGAAACACCAGTCTGAAGACTCTGATGGACAGAACAAAACAAAACATAAATATAACCCTCCTTCCACAACAGAACTGTCCAAAGCAGCCTCCACTGATCCAGCCTGCTTCCTCCAATGCCAATGGGAGCTCTGCCATCCACTTGGATGGGATTAGGGCTCAGCTCTAGATAACTAGCTCAAGTGGAAACCATAGAACATGCACTGCAACTGAAGCCACTGGCACTGCAAGGCAGAAACAGAAAGCTATGGGCCAAATTCTGTCACCTTTGCTCAACCCTCCTTCCTCCACCTCAAGCAAGCACAATCCTGGCCACTGAAACAGCCTGCTTGCTGCCTAGCAGATTCTTGATCCCTGACGCTGGATACCAGGGATTTACAAGCCATGTTTAGACATAAATAGAGATCAGTCTCTAGGCAGGATCACACACGGGCAGACCAAGCAAGGCAGCCCAGCACTGATGACACCGATGAAGAAGGTACACTTGGAGGAGGGGTGAACCTGCAGGAGACTAAACCAGTGCTGGCACAGCACTGGCACCATTACCAAGTGCAGCAGGAAGACTAAGACCCAGTGAGCTCCCCCAGCATGAGAAAGATTAGACGCTCTGGGCACTTGCAGTGCCCCAGATGTCAGAGTAGATCAGTGCCGGGGGTTAGCAGGGGTGCTGCGATCCTGGGGTAGGGCTGGATAACAATGCAGGGCACAGACAGAGCAAGGGCTGGCCATTAAAGCTTGAATAGGCAGAAAGGAAAAGGAATCTCCTAATCATTTCCTTTAGCCATCTCAGCTCCCCTCCCATCCTTTCGCCCCTCCCAGCCTTTTGAAGATGCCTGCTAATAAGTGTTAACGAGTTGCCTGACAAAGGAGGAGGAGGTGGGGGGAGGAGGGGGAAGACACTGGTGAGGAAGAAAAGGGACCAGACAGAGGTCTGCGAATGCCGTGGCATATTCTGGATGTAAAGGAACCCCGGGACAGGACCCCACCCCTGGCAGGTCCATTTCAAGAGCTGACCTCTCTAACTGAGCTTTTAAATTTTTTTTTTTTTTTTGGCGCACCACACATCTCCTTTCCTTTCTTCCAGTCCCTCTGAGACACGTCTGCAGCTCGCACACACCAGCTCAGCACTGTGTCAGTGTGGCCACCTTCTTCAATTTCACCACTTGTTTTCCCTCTCTCCCCCTCCATTTCAGACTTCTGTGATGTGAGCCAGGACACAGCTGCGCACACTAAAACACCCTGGGTTGTCCCATTTACCCTGTCCTTTCTGCCAGCCACAACAAGAACACGACTCTCCCACAGCCCAGGCAAAGACTCACAGAACACTCTCTGCATTTTCCAACCACGTTTACAGCAGCTGCTCCTTCCACCTCGGAGGATTCACCATCTTTGTCAGATTCACCCACTGCAGCCTTAAAAGCTGGTATTCTCATTCCACACAGCACTCACCCTTTGTATGGGGGGGCTGCACCTCCCACCAGAGCTTCCCTCGGGATGCAGGGTGCTGCTGTTCCTCTGTCTCTCTGGGAATCGTTTGCTCAATATTTCACATCATTTTTGCACGGACCAGCAGCTACAGAAGGTTGCGAGAGGGCAAAGAATCAGGCCCAGCATCTTTGCCTGTAACAAAGTTTCTCAGCCAGCTTCTGGCACAGCTCCCTCACCCGAGCTGACCAGCCTGCCCTCTCAGTAGGGAGCTGCAGCAACAAAAGGGGATGCCACACAGCCTGAGGACCACAACCACTTCGCTCTCACCTTAAAGCCATTCATTGCCAAGCAGTATCTCAGCCCCTTCAGAAGCACCACCAGGACTCCAGAGAAAAGTGCAAAGCACGGCTTGCCTCACCCAAGTCTGTAACAACTCCTTGCAAAGTCCCCAGGCAGCAAAGCTTCACCTAGCACAGGCTTTTATACAGCACCCTCTCAAGCGACCAGCTAATTTCTCCCAACTGACCCACCTCTACTCTCCTACAACTCACCACCTGCTGCACAGGCCTTCCTCTAGCTGGTGCCAAGGGGCTGATTAACTCCTTCCCTGCCAGCCGCTGGACATTTGGACCAGCTTGTGACAGCCGCCCATCAGCATGTCCTCCGCCCAATGCCTCTAAGATGAGAGAGGTCTCTCCCTGCCATAAACACATACAGGGCCCTGTCTACAGAAGAAGGTCATCTGGCTGTTCACTTCATTTGGAAAATCATTTGCCCTCATTTATATTCCTAAATGTAAATCTAAGCTTCCAAACTTCAGTGGTAAAACCTGAAATCTCAGTCCTGAGGAATCTCCCCCACCTGCAACTGTCCCCGTTGACTACAGACCTCTCCCCATTTCTAGCACTGGAAGAGAGAAGGTGAAGCCAGGCTCACCCCTGCCATATGAGGCCATTAGGGGATATTTGTGCCAGCTGAACCTCAATGGTTACAGAGTAAATGACTTTGAACCGTAATTTTGTTTCTCACAAAGTACAACTGAGACCCTCAACATATGGATATTTCTTAAGGAAGTGATTTTCTGAGAACAATAGTGAACTTGAAGAGACTGACAATGCCTCTTTAGCGGTTTGGCTAGTAGAAGAAGGTTATCAAGTTGTCCCAGGGGAAAAAAAAAGTGAACTCTGAACTAGACAGGCAGTTTTTGAATTGCCAGAAAACCATTAATTTAGTATCTAATCAGATCATTGTGTTTTTACTCATTCATGCTCAATTCATCAAGAAAAGTGGTTCATTAATCTGAAGAACTAGGCATAAAATTTATATATCGACTACTCTGTTTTATTGCCAAAGCCTACTGTATTATACTTCGGTTTTATGTGCATTATAATAAAAAGCATGTGTGAATTCTCATATTTTAAAACAGTTGTGTATCCGTGTGGTTTGAGTTAATGCTTTTGAAAACATAGTCTCCACACGATGCAATCTGAAAATAGAATCTGCCTACGATAAAACTTTAACTCTTGAGATGTAGTATAATAGCATTCTGTGATAAAAAGAAATCCATTTTTGGAAAAGTGACTTTAGCCATGTGCTCAGAAAATACTTTAAAAAAATAAAACTTCTTAGGAGGCAAATTAAAGACCAATTCACTGCAGTACAAAACCATCTCACCTCCACCGAGGAGAAGAAATACTTTAGACACTACAGCATGGAGAAAAAATTGGCAGTCCCAGTCAGGCTGAAAGGCTAGAGTGACTTCATCAATAATTTATCCTTATATCTTACCCAAGAAGGGAAAAAAAAATATTTCAGCCCAGGTACAAGTTAATGTTATTATACAGTTGCATGTGAGCACTGTATACTGGAGAACTGGAAACGTGCTGTTGGCAAATGGCAGAATTAATCTCGGTATTCTTCATATATAATGAAGTCTGCAGTTGCAGGATGATTACGAAACAAACATTTGTTCCCATTTAACTGAGTCTATTTATCAACAGTAAATATCAGCAGCAGAGATAAGAATAATACCCAGTTTCTATTTTTCAAGGCATCGTCAGAGAACAAGACCTCCTGCAAACAATGAAAAGAAGATGAAGGTAAACGAAGCTCTAAATATTTGTGCAACGTAACATTCACATTACTTACGTGCTGAAGAACAGTGCTTATGTCAAAGCATGGGTATGCTTTTAACCATTTGTATTTCCGTATTTTTCAGACTGGTTCTGTGTACTTCAAGGATGTGCTCACCCAAGAAGCAGCATGTTTACAATGCTTGGCGTCTGTCATATAAATAGAAGTGATACACCATCTTCATCTGCTTCACTAGTAACAGGTGCTACCACCTCTAGTCTTCACCAAAGGTCAAACGCAGCTTTCTTAGAAATACTGAGCTCTATTATGCTAACAGACTTAAATGCAAATGTTTTTTCTGCTAAGGGAGAATTCTGTTTAACAATCAATGCCACGATATGGCCTATTATTAGAACAAATTGCCCAGTCCATTAGTTACACAGCTATCTTTCCAACAGCTAGAAAAAAATACCCCCAATTACATACACATACAAGGAACCTGTTGTTGCAGTAGGACCAAAATGAATGGTGATGTAAAAAACAGTGGTGTAACTCCCCTGGCTCTCCTGAAGTTAAACCAGGATGCTTTTGGCCCATTTGTCTAAGGAAGTCAGCGCTCATCTTGGGTGACTGATTTTTAGTGACAATTCCTAAGTAGTTGTCATACTCTGAAGTCGCTCACCCTGCCCTCCAGGGACAAGAGGCCCGCTTGCATTAGTATTTGTGTCCAAGCAGTGGGAGCTTCACCCAGTTGCCCTCCTGCCCTGGGGTGCAGAACCAGTGCAGAATCACCACCCTGATGAGCTTGTTTGGTTGTAGCACCTAGATATCGTAGTCATGGACGTCCTTGAGTCAGGCCCCTGCTTCTCAACTCTCTTCGTACATAAACCAAAAAATCCTGCAATTAAGGACCAGAAACTAGAGGTTCCCCTTCCTAGGAGAGACACGTGGGCTTCTGAGTCCATACAGGATGACACTCTGAGGCCCCAGTAGTATTTAGAGGTACTACATTAATGAACTTCTTAGCAAACCAGCCACTGCACAGCAACAGAAGCTCCAGTCCCTGGTGACGTTGTGTCAAAGCTTCAGTATGCTTCAAGCGAGTCAAAATGACACTCAGCCATACAGAACACAGTCATCTTCAGAACATTTCTGGGTAGCCACAAAAGAAATAGCTAGGACCATACAACCTTTTTTTATTTCCGACTGTTAGACTTCGTTATTCCACCCAAACAGCTGCTAAAAGGAACCCAAGGTTTTATATGGAAAGAGCAGCACGGAAAGTGCATTACAACCACTGGAAGAATGGGGACCTCATGAAAAATTAGTGTATGGTTCCCCCTGTGACAAGATTTGAGAACTCCAGCAAAGCCTGGAAACCCTTCTGTCATGTCTGGTTACCTCCGCTGCGTAGTATGTCCCTCAAAACATGTTCCTCTTTTGTGCAAATGGGAAATCTTTACCCCTACATTAATCTAGGGCAGAATCTAATGACACAGCCAAGCAAGCCCAGCACTCCACCTTCCACAGGGCATTCAGAGCAACAGATGAACGTATCGGTGGTACGTCTGCAGGAAGAGGCACAGAGAGACACACTTTCTCCTGCTCCTCAGACAAGATTACTAGCTGAGATTCAGCACCACGCTATGTTAACTCTTCCTGACCAAGGCTGTCCTGGGTTTAACCAGCTCAGAACAGGCAGCAGTAAATGGGGCTGCCTGCGCGTGCCCTGAGGGGTATAGCCAGTATCTAACAAAGACTGCAGTTCATCTCAGGTCTGCATTCATGGGACTGGAGCTTCCAAAGCGGCAATGGAGAAGCAATACCTTCACCAGATGGTTCCCACCTGGGCTCACACTAAAAAGTCAAATGATGAAAACAAATACCTGATGGAGCCTATGGTGCTTCCCTTTGCAACTTCTCCGGTTAAATCCCGCTCTTATGGTTTGTGTTCTGAATTACAATACAAACGATTTGTGGGTGTGTATTTCAACCAATTGCTACCACTGTATGGGAGGATTCACTGTTCAATGAGCACTATTATGCAGAGTTTGGAGACCTGTATCATAGCACACTGCATCGCACCTGAGCAGTACAAATAAGCTCCATCAAATACCTGGTTTTGTTTTGGTTAATACGCCTATTCAGCAAAGCAGGGGCCATCAGGAAGATTTAAGCATATACATAAAACTAAGCATACATCTAAGAGCTTTACTGAATATATGTCCCTTGCAGCTTTGTGATAATCATGTATGTATCTTTGCAGAAACAAAATGTTAATGAGTATTCCTCAGAATCCTTTTTGCTTCACATTAAAAATACTCTTTGTGCAAGTGTTCCCAGGAGAACAAGGAAGAGAGGATGGAGATTTCACAGCTCTCTGAAGGCTTTTATACAGCATTCATCCTATTTTGTCCAACTCAATAGCAGCTTCTGCTTCAACCACAAGTATACGTCACAGTTGCCGCTACCCCCTAAAAAGGCAGATATGGGTTCGCACTAAAAATGACTGCGATGAAGACAAACTTGGCAGAGTATCATCATGTAAAAGAGGGACAGAAAGACTGAGTGGAGGCTGCAAAAGAAAAATGGCGGG
Source organism: Steatornis caripensis (assembly GCA_013398225.1). Taxonomy (NCBI): domain Eukaryota; kingdom Metazoa; phylum Chordata; class Aves; order Caprimulgiformes; family Steatornithidae; genus Steatornis; species Steatornis caripensis. The sequence continues at coordinate 347,444 of VZSC01014549.1, forward strand.
TGACCAAGAGTATAGGCACAGAAAAAGAGCAGAAAGCCAAACTCATTTAAACAAGCCCAGTGACAATCTCAGATAGAGATTGCTTTTGGGTGGGGGCTGGCTGAAAGAGGCTTGGAGTGAGAACAAAAAGTGACTCTTAACATTTTGCTTGCTGCAGTGTCCAGGAGCTGGTGCGTCTTCTTGGTGAAGACATAGAATCGCATCGTCAAAGTAATTTCTGTTTCCCCTCTTAGAAGCAAACAATCTGCACGCCCCAAATTTTGAGTAACCACCTCATTCAAAAGCAGTGACGCCCTGGAGCAGGTGGCCAGAGCAGCTGTTTTCCCTCAGGGAGCAGAAGTGACATTATGACTGAAGTTAAAGACAGAGAGGACAAAGAAAGCCTGCATCTGGACATCAGGTTCATGCTCACACTTCAACAGGTTTCAGTGAAAATCTAAGGCTATGCAGTGTCCTTGGCTCCAGTGAGTCAAGTTTTACTAGACAGTCAGTAGTGTGACACCATCCCCCGGCACTCAGCCACGTCCTGGGGCTTTTCAGCTCTTCTCAGACATTTGGGTCCCATAAAAAGTGATGTTTGTTAGCACTGACTGTTGAGGCTCCCTGGGGAATGGCCTCCATCACCCTTCCCATGGCAGGCATGCTGCACTTCCCAGCTCCCACAGCCACGTTTCAGTGCACAGAAACTCAGCAGGCCTTGAATTTCAGGCTTTGGGCTTGAATTAATGGCCATGACCTTCCACTAACTCTTCTATGTCACTTGCGGAAATGTACCACCAGCGCAACCACTTCCCCAAATATTCCAAGGGCTTTGCAGCATCTCCTGACAGGCATAAAAATCAGGAACATTTGAAAGATGAATTGTGCCCACAGACGTGTGCCCTCAGGACTTCGCCGCTTTGCCGTGATAATGCCATGCAGGCAGTGTCTCTCCACACCGCCTTTCACGCAGTCCCAGTGGTGAAGCAGGATACAGATTCCCATTATTAGCAGCTCTCCAAAGTACAGGAGACAAGTTATTGCCTGGTAATAATTACTGATGAGAAGTACTCTATCATTTTTGTTTATAATCTTGCATTGCAAAAAGATTTTGAATAATCTCCCGCCCAAAGGAGCAGAGACGCAGGTACTAACGCGCTCATTTGAACCAGGCACAGCTCAGATCCTACAGGCCATCACCACAGCATGGTGCAAGCAAAGCCACCAACTCATTTTGTACAAATCTGCTTTTCAAACACGAGGAGCCCTGGCAGTTCGAGTGCAGCCACCACTGGAGGCATTTAGCAATGCTCATGTTCACTGTTTTCCGTCCCTCCCCAAAGCCAGGGCTCGGACTTCCCAGGCCTGTCTCCTAACTGCAGGAGCCGGTGCCCTCCCGAGCCCTTCCCACCCCTCTCTCAATGCCCTAAACTGACTGACGAATTAGATTTGTGGAGTGAACTCAGTTGCTTTTGATCTCTATTCAAGGTGCCATCAAGGGATCTTAATAGGTAGTATCTTAGCAAATGCTTCAAGGTCTGAAACTGTCAATAACAAAACTCCTGATTCTCACACTTGTCTGAAAGAACAGAGGAGCAAGCTGGCTTCAAATGCCAGTTGACAGATGGGAAGACATATGGACTATAGGATTGCTGATCTAAAGAGTCAGAGCCACGGCCAGGCTGAGGAAACATATCTTTATTTTGATGTTGACCTCAAAGGGAAGAGGTCCGAGTCAACAGAAAGGGGAAAGGGCAGAAAATATCACAAGTCTGAGGCCAGGATTGCTTTGAACTTGAGGACACATATACTAAACGGTACCGAGTTGACAAAAAGGCTTCCTGACACTCCATGTCTACAAATTAAGCAGTCTGACCCATATAGCTGCTTGATGCATTTTCAGTAACGAGCCGAGTGAGGATCAGTAACGCCGATGCAATCTCCTGTGGCACCCAAGAAGTTTGTAATTTCTTCCAGTGCCAGCTATTGATGGAGCCCCAGCACAGGGCAGGATGGAGGCACACGGGGGCACTTTGGGTTACAGCCTCTGTGATCCTTCGGCCAGTCTTTGGAGAGGCTATGGAAGGACAGGATCACCCCGAGCCACAGAGCAGTGGATCCCTGCAGATCATTTCTCCTTGAGTCCTGTATTCGTTTCTGTACTGGCTCTATATACAAAAACGTATGACCCCATCCCAACTCATTAACACTGCACATAGCATTTTCTATAAAACTCCCCCTGGGACACTTCACTGTATTCCTTTCCAGCACTGAAAAAATGCTCAGGATAAAGTTTAGACATTTGGAGCCTTCTGCTGAATGTAAATGTCTTTGCGAGGAATCCATGAAACAAATGAAGGGACAGATATCCTATTGTCTTCCCAGAAAAAAAGCAGGGCCTTTTAGCTCACTGTCTTGCTTCGTGTCGTCTTTTTATCACAAGTGTGCACTGACGAAACTACTTTAATGCAGTCTGTTCCAAGAGATTAAATTGAATGTCTGTGTAGAGTTTCAGGGCTCAGCAGCATAGCATGGCAGCTTCGTTTCACATCTCCGGGACACCAGGCAGGCATAAAAATAATTGCAGACTCAGAAATGATCAAGGAATGTACCCAGCTGCAACAGATGCTGTATTAAAAGGAAAGACAAAAGCCAAAGTGCATAATGAATTTAAAAAGATTTCTTTATCAAACATGTCATTTGTTTGAAGGGCTGAATTGCTGGCATCAGATGTGGCAGATCAGCTTGTTACCAAAGTGAAACATGAGGACTGCTATGCAACGGCAATTGATGAGTCAATTGAAATCACTGATGTTGCTCAAATGCGCATCTTCATTTAATATGTCAATGGTCAGAAGTTAACCAAAGACCTTCTGTTTTTGTCGCCACAGAAGCAAACCAAAGGCTACAAAACAAGGTGTGCTAGCGCTGAACCTCAGAGGCCCTAACATGCTTAATGGGAGCTGACGCTCCAACCACAGTAGTCTGTGAAAAATAATTTCTGACATGCCCCTAACAACTGAACTCAGGATCGTGAGCATCAATGCCTTGTCCATCAAACCGTTCTCTGAGCTGCATTAAAAACGAGATATTAAAATGGCATTAGATTACCCAGAAACACAGTGGTCTGTCTTAAGGCTGACACCTATTCCTTGCGCTGATTATTTCAGCTTTCTCTTTATGGGGATGTTGTTGAAGGGAACGGTTTGCTAAGTACTCAGGTGGTTTGCCGATTAATAAAAATACAAATAATGCTTGGTAAAAATAGAGAAAGCTATTTTCAAAACTCTTCCCCCCTCTGAAACAAAGCACAAAGAAAATACAAACACATTTCTTCCAGCCTTCCTAGCCATTTCTAGGTTACCTGGACAGAATTTCTTGGTCTTGATACAGTAAGTCTAAATAATCTTGTTGAAAAATCTTTACGCGGTTGAATTTTCATACTGCAGAAACCCAGAGGGAGAAAGCAGAAAGGGTGACTTTATACAAGCCCATTTTCAACAGAAGCACCCATCTGGATTTTTCACTCGAGGAAACAGCAAACTGACCGAGAGAGTGTAAAATCTCTCTCAGGGTCTTTGGGACATAATTTGAAGATTTTACTGCAGAGAGGCAAGTCTCCTCTGAGCTTGGTAAATACCCCCCTGGCTAAACTTGCTGAGAACATGCAGGCAGATGTAACTAGTCAGGAGAAGCTTTCAGTGTGGTTTGCTCTATGGGTTGCACTGCTACAGCTTTTTTCTGCCCCGAGATTTCCATCTCCCCTGCAGACGGAGGCAGACGGGAGCAAGAGGTGAGCAGCCCAGGGGTCTCCCGCTGGCGCCCACGGGGCTGACCTGGCAGTAGGAGAAGTCGCTCAGTGCCTAACGAGACGGAGAGAAGGCCCCATGCCTCTGCCCACAACCAGCGTGCAGCCTCAATCCAGCTGCAGCGCGATGCCTAGTAAACGCTCTGGGATTTGTTAAAAAAGAAGCTTTTCTACACTGAAGATGACAGACCTCAAGTTGTCATATATTAAAATGGTGCGTACATTCCTTCCTCAGAGTAACCAATAACGGGACAAAAATCTTTGCCAACTCCAGTCTATCCCTCCTGCCAAGGATTGTTTGAGCTCGGCTCATCCTGAGTGCCCCCATTGGGATCCAGATATAGATTAACACAGTTTTGAAATGCACAAGGGCCACAATCATGCAAGGCTTGATCCAACCCAGACTGGAGTCCATGGAAAGGTCTGCATTGACGTAAGCGGATAGAGAGCAGCACCATCGCGCCTGCTGCTGAGAAACCAGCCCCGGTCCCTCTGCCGCGGCAGAACCAGGGCTGCGGCCTCCAAGAATGGAGGGGAGCGTGGGGGAGCAGGAGGGAAACAACTGCTCCCCGAGGGTCACTCTGGTCCCGAGCCCAGTGGGCACGAAACTGCCTGCGGGAAGCCAGCCCGCTCCTTTCCCCTCACAGCTCAGGTCTGGATTGCCAAGGGGCTCTGTCACCGGCCACATCCCACAGCCCCGGCACGGGACCAGCGCCGTGGGCGATGCCCACGCACTGTAGCCAGCCGATAGCTACGCACAGCTTTATCATGGGAGCCAAAACTTGTGTAGCGTGGAGGGTACCTCGCCCCAAGCACCATGTACTGCTTCCCACAGGGCAAATGCTGCACGTGTCTCCAGAGACTCGCACACTTTTGTGGGGGCTCTGCCTGAACAGCCTGCAAATGCGAAAGGCTCAGCTGGGTGTATTCACACTCAGGGACAAGGAGCAGCTCCTCGCTGCTGCTGCACCAGCCTGGCTTCCTTTCACTCCCCTATTCCTCCTTCGCCAACCCACATCTCTTTTGTTCCTCCTTTCCTCATTCCCACGTTTTTGTGCTGCCCTTCCAGGCATCCCCTGCTTTACCCAACAGCTTGCCTTTCCACGCTCTTCTCCAAGTTTGCTTCTCAGCCATCATTTCTTTGGGATTTGCTGCAGTCACAGGAGCAAGAATCGAAATGGGGAAATACCAGCCTTGGGGCCCTCTCCCTTTTACAGTCTCTGGTACTGGTATAGTGCTAGTAGGAGACAGTACCAAGCCAAGGGGGGTAGCATTCATGCATGCAGCAGCCCCCAGCTTGGGGCCTTCTACTCTATCACAGCAATAAAAAACTGCCCATTCAAGTCCTTTGTCTTAAAGATTTCCATCCTGGCTACAGCAAGTGCAGATTTATTGGTGGGAGCAACTGCAGGAGGAATAGTAAACAGCACGCGCGTGCGTGCCTATGTGCCAGCGCACGGGATGCCGTGCCTCTACCGAGCGTGGCAGAAACTCGTGACAGTCAAGATTAAATATGTGACTAATATGAAATGGGTTTCCTGGTGCATTAAAAAAAGAAAAATCATTTGGCATCTTCTTTCATGACATACGCGGCACAGTCAGAGCGTTGTGGGGATGCACTGATGGGGGAGAACCAAAGCCAAGAGAGAGACGGCTGACTACGCTGGATCCGAGGAATCAGACACCTGCCTTATTATGAACAGTGATGCACAGCGTGGCCTCTGCTTTCTCACAGGCCTCCACTCACGCAAGCTAAATTGCACAACCCATATCCGCCGCTGCCCACTACCTTCCTATTTAAAGGCGCAGCCTCATACCCACCACGAGAGCTTGGCCGAGGAGCAGACCCCAGTCTTCCCACCCCAAACTTCCTACTGCAGCCTCCCAACCCTTCCACGGAGGCACACAGAACGCTTCAACACTTGTTGACACTTCAAAATAATACGTTAATAATGATAAAAATCAGCAGCCACATCTTTCGTTGACTTCTGCAGGAATTTTGCCGGAGAAAGGATGGCAACTCCAAGCACACTGAGTGACATCTTGTATTTTCCAAACCGTCCTTAGATTTTTCATTACGCCTAGCAAGCAAGTTGCTGACAGAAGCAGGATAGTTCCCTGTTTGTTGGGCAAGAATACTTTGCGATTCAGTAGAATACCAAATTTGGTAGAATGTCCTCCACTTTGATAGACGATATTACAAACAACTGTGCATTTTAACACGTTTTCGCATTATGCATCATTCATTCTGGGGAGGGGGGTGGTGATCGTTTTCTGCAGACAGCTAGCAACGCTTCCAAGAATGAAAATGTTCATCGAAAGATAATGAAAACCAGACATTTAGTAACATTTTCATTTTGCATGTTTAAATATTTATAACTATGTTCATAAACCCACATGTTTGCTCTCCTAATGCTCTAGTGATTGTGTTTATGAAATGCAGTATTTCTCTGATGCCCCTTCCTTGCGTCAGCTTCTCTGCCGGGCACAATTTACTCACGCTGCGGCACTGACGACCAGCTTTTATGTGAAAGACTGTCCGAGATTAAGAACAGAAAATTACTGAAAAGAAGAAAACATATTTTCAGGACATTAATGTTTCACTGATGCATATGTGATTTTAAACTTTGTAGGGGGCATCTATCCTGGCTTAATTCTTTCATTGCAATTTATTGTCAATCTGGAAGGAAACTATTTCTTAACTACGGCAAAACAATGAAATCTAGAAATATAAGTGTATTAAAACTAAGATGCTGATATAAACTATTGTTCTCTCTAGAACACTTTTTTTTCCCCCCTAGCTTGGATGAAAAATAAATTATAACAAAGAATTTTGCTTTAATACTGCGGTTGCTCGAGTTTGTGTTATAAATTTCTAAAAAGCTGATCAATTAGCCACAGCCTGAAATTGGGACTCTTAGCAGACCCAGATGTGAGCCCACTGTATTCTGCTCTGTCCTCTGATTACAGACATCATGATACAGCTTACGTGGTCCGTTCTGGTGTACTAAACGTACAGAGGAACAACGGCTGCAAGGCAAGGCTTGCAGAGCTCAGCCGTACAGCTAGGGACCCAGTGCAGGACCCAGCAAGTTCTTTATCAAATCATCACTCTGAAAACGCCCCACGTCAGCCTGTAATTTCAAAAAGGCAGTAACGGCTACGCAGGGCTTTTTTTCTATATTTTCTTTTCCTTTTTTTTTTTTAATCTCCAACCTGAGATTTTTGAAAGGGTCACAGAACTCCTCTGAAATCAAGTCCTCAGCAACACAAAGTGCGCACCAACAGAGCATTTTTATTTTAATCTCAGCCCAGCATCCTCCCGAAGGTACAGGGAGTATCTTCAAGGCACAGTTTCAACTCCTTTGGCCCACCTTCTCCTTCCACATCAGCAAAGAACGAAAAGGAAACAGAAAAAAAGTAGCAGATTGCAGTGTCACGTTGGTATCTCATTTTAAAAATGAGTGGTGCAAAGCCATTAAAGTAAATCACTCCACTTACTACATTATTTTAAAATACATCTGCAGGCAAAGATTAAAGATTAAATATATATTTTAGTGCTGCAGTGTTACCAATACAATATTATCAATAGCTTCATTTTTAAAAATAAAAGTCAAGCTCCAGAATCAGGCAACTACATGAAAACTCGAGCTCCACTTTAAAACACAGGTATATGCCCCTTTGGCTTTACAGCTATCACACACAAAAAAAAACCCCAACAAAATAAAATCTGGCCAGTGAGGCTTACAGAGCTGAAAAAAAAGAGGAGAATTTTTTTTTCTTAAATAACCCACTTTCTTTTTCTTTCTAAATCTTGTCAAATTCAGCAAGTCCGTTTCAGGGGTGCCTGGAACGTGATTTTTAAATATTTACAATTGACTGTTTCAGCAAGTTCTCACAGCATTTTCTTTCTAGTAAAAATAAATATTATGCGAAAAATGGGTGTTCTGGGGAACATCTGCCTTCCTGAGCACCAGGAGCCCTTGCAGCAGTGAGCAACCAGAGTCCACCCCTTGCAAACCCTGCCTGCGTCGGCAGAACTTGTCACACAGCGATTTTTCTCTTCATTAAAAATAGTATTTGAGTCCAAATTCAGACTTTTTCCTGTAGTTAAGACTGAGTTTCTCTCACCGATCTCAACATAAGTTTTACTTTTTTTTGAGGTTATCAATAATTACCGAGAAGCTCAAGTCCATGGATTTAATAGGATGCTAAATGCAAACAAAGTAAATGTTTATTTTTAGTAAGAACACAGTGAAGTGGTGGAAACACTAAATTCATCTGCATTCTCCTAATACAGGTAAAAAAATAAACACAAAACAAATTAAAATAAGCATAAAAGCGAACAAAATGAACAACATCTTCTTGCCCAAAACAGTAAAAGGATTATGCTACGTAAACTACCGAAAGCTGCAAAAATACGTAGAAAAAAACAAACCACAAGATTTTGCACTGGAATAATGTCTTAAGTGAAACTGGGAAGGAATTTAAAGAAGAAATAAGTAGATAATTTTATTTAATGCGAATACTATATGCTTATTGACTGCCTCTCAAGCCTTTCTGGCTGTAGCTGTATTTCCAAAGCGGCTGTTCTCTCTGGCATACAAATGCAGCGAGCCCACGGCCAGCAGAAACCAAAATCCTGATGTTTTCTACCCTGCTGTGACCCTACCAGCTAAAGGCCACGTCCGGGCCTGTGAATAAAGCACAACACTCATTTCTGCTCCAGAACCTCGCTCCACTCCCTCTGAGGCACGGGGAGCAGTGACAACCCTGCACCTGCCTGGGCGCAGCCCTCCGCACCGGCCGCAGAGCAAAACACTTTTTTCCCCCCCATACCAAACCCTGCCCACGTTCCACTTTTTTCCTGCCCACAGACCAGTTTCTGCCCGAACACCAGAGACACTGGAAGCCAGGTAGGGCACAGCCTCCTCAAAAGCTTCAGGATCTCTGCCCAGCCCATTGCTCTGCCGTACCAAGTGCCCAAAAAAAACCCGCCTGAGAGCTGTTTTGTATCTCCGACACGACCGCAGGCCCAAATCAGGATTACATGACGCTCTGAAAAAGGACAAAACCATGGGAATAGCCCGTATCTGCGCATATCCTTTATGCTTCTCGGCCATTAAGCCTCTCCAGCCTCTTTCCAGCCAGCAGGACCGCCCGTGACTTTTCCTCTCTCCGAGTTTCCCAGCTGTCCCAGGTCAGGCTACCTTGCCCAGCGTGCACAGGAACGAATCCCCCACGTCTGGGCTGGGTGTCCCTTGAAAGGAACTTCACGTCGCCCATTCAAACCATTTCAAAGTCGAGCTTTGGCAATTTCAAAGCTGCCACTACTGAACAAGTTGCCAAAACAAAATCATTCAGCTAAACTCTTTTTATTTCCCCAGCCCTTTTTATTAAAGTTTCTTTTCACACAAACATTTGAAACGGAGAAACATTACTGAAGCGTTAGCTAAAAGAAAACCTAAGAAGCACACAACCTTCTTTACTGAGAATAAAAATTAGTATCTTAATATTGAAATACATCTGCACTGCCTCAGACAACTGCCTCCCCTGGTTTCTGCAGAGGGTTTTTCCACGGCTAGTGTGGAACAGATGTCGGTAAAGCCATCCTAAACTGTCTCCTATCAAGCCCGCGGGGCAGGTCCCTGCTTTGGCATTCTCACTCACCAGTGTAAGCTCTTACGAAAGCATTTTTACTGCCTGCAGCTACGTCCAGGTGAGAAGGCACTTGCGAGACATAGATTTTTAACCCACACGAACAGCATAGCGAGTTTAACCAAATGTCTTAGTTCAGAGGATGTACAGACTAGTCAGTACGATACAAATTACTTCCTTCCGCACACTCCACAATAAAATTAGATTTCTGCAAAGAATTTAAGGCTTTCTCTAGAGTTCTACCTCTCCAAAACAAGAGTGCATCTCTGCAGAGACGTTTTCTATATAGTTTGATCATACTAACAGCACAGATAACAGGGATGGTTTATCAGTCATGAAAGTTAGGTTCAGCTAAAAGAGCTGGTGTTAGTGTGTGTGGCTTTTAATCTGGGACCATTATCTATTAAAAAAAAAAGGCAAATACACAATACTACATCCTGTCCGCTGCTTTGGAGCTTTACAGTCGAAAGAGTTACTATAGGAACTTAATTCCTGGTGCCATAGCACCGAGACACTTGAACACAACCTGATCAAATGCCTTCAGGACTCTGCCTTCACACTGTGTGCACCCACCAGCTGCTAATGGCACGCACAAAGCTTGAAAAAAAATTATATTCTTTTCAGAGGATTACACCAGACACAGAGACAGATATGCAAAAACAATGACACCAAAGGAATCAAAATATTCATGGCTCATAAAGCGTGGTAGAGAAGGAATGGCTCCAGCTCATCGCCTGCCTCTGCTTAGATTCTTTATAGCACAATGAATCAACATTACCCCTTTTAGAAAACCATCCCGAGTTCTGTTTATTTGGGGACAAATCCACCTAATCCCGCTCATGCAAGCAAGCACAGCAACTTCAAGGGAGCTGCCAGTCTAGGAGAGGACAGCAGAATACGTCCCCTTTTGGTGAACAGTCCTGGGACTCTGCTGGGGTGCGACACAACATCCATTATTAATGACATGCTAAAAGCTGAGCTAACATGGCACCTGCTCTGCCAGCGCTGTCCTGCCCTGGCCGCCTCTGTAACGCTTTCACCCGAGCTGCGAGCACAGGCAACGCCCGCAGGTCCCCGCTGCCAGGCCCTAGCATTGAAAATCACAAGCTGTCTCACTCCGACTCACAAAACCAGCTTAAGAAACCTAGGAAAAAGGCAGGGCCTTTCCCGCTCTAGGACTCTCTGCACTCCCTGCAAGGGGCAAGGGCGAGGAACGGAGCCTTTTTGCTTCTTTTTACAGAAAACCCCTCCATATTTGTCCATGAGAGCTGAGGACTCAGCAGCAGGGCGAGACAGCTCTTCCCCAGCCTTCACGCCCGAGGTCTCAGGGCCAGCAGCGGCAGGAGGGCGAGCAGAAGCACTGCACGGCCAGCAGCACCCACCAGCACAGCATGCTGCCCACCTCACTGTGCTGGTGCTGGACCCCGTGCTTTGCAAGCATTTCACAGCCAAACAGGTCCCCATCCCAAACGCATTCCTCCATCCCAAACAGTACACACATGCCCCACCTGCCCCTGCCCCATCCATGCTCCGTTTCGAGGAGGGGGGAAGGACGCAGAGTGGCTGAAGGGGGGCCCTGACCTCAGCGGGGTGCAGACAACAGTTTGCTCCCTGCTTCCCCACACTGGGTGCTAGCCCTGGCTGGATGGGGAGGCCCCAGGGTAGGGGACTGTCTGGCTACCCAGGGATGGGCCAAACGATCCAGGACGCTGGTTTTAAGTCCTTGCTATAAAGGTGGCTCGGGCTGTGCCTCAAGCCCAAGGAGGCAGCTGTGGGGGCAGGCAGGAGGGCAGGTATGCCAGCACGGCCCGACAGCCCCGGGAACCAGCCGGAGCCGCTGCAGGGCTGGGAAGGGCACCCGCACCCAGACCCCAGCGGGGCCGCTCCTCCGGGACCCAGAGATGCTGCATCCTCCCGGCCGCACCCAGGACAGAGCTCCCCAAGCCGGACAACCCAGGCCACAGCAGAGCCTCACACTCTGGGACGGTACTTTGGGGACCGATAGCAGCAGATATCGTTCTGGGGCGCCCCGCTGCCCAGCCCTGCGCACCCACGGAACTCTGTGCACCCCGCTCCTCCCCAGTTCCAAGCAAAGCAGTAACGAAACCGAGCCTACCGGCACGTTTCCAAGCCTGGCGCGGTCCAGGGCGACGCAGACACGACCCAGATGGGTGTCCGAGGAAAACCCGACGGGCCCCAGTGGCTCTGCTCCTCCTCGCCTGCCGCGGTGCGAGGCAGCCCCGCTCGCCCCCCAGGAAGGGCCCGGGCCGGCAGCGCTCTGCGTCCAGCCCTCAGGCTCGGCTCTGCGTACAGCGAGAGAAAGACTTCACAGCATAAAAGAAGCAGAGATCCACGTCTGGCCAGGGGATTTCGAAGGGAACTATTTACAGCGGCCAGGCTGGGCAGTGAGGAGCACAAAACCTGCCTGCGCTGGGCTTGGGAGATTTTTTTTTTTTTCAGATGTGCAGATCCAGAGGCTGCTATCCACGTTTCTCCTGTCTTTTTCTGCCCGATAAACCTTTTTTTTTTTTCCTCGGAGGGAGGAGAGGGTAAATTTGTTTAAACTTAATTTTTGAAGCATGCATGGTTTCACGGGTTGCTTGCATGAGTGGACCCTGCGGCAGGCTGGAGGGGACGGGCCACCCGTCCTGCCGCAGTGCCCCAAGTCAAGTTCAAGATGGACCCGTCTGGGGTCTCTCCCGGTCAGCGGAGGTGCGGAGCCCGTGGTGAGGGTCCCCGCCTCCCCGCGAAGCTCGGGTCAGCCCACGGTCAGGTCCCTGCGGTCTGGGAGAGGACGTGGGTGCAGAGCCGTACGCCGGGGCTGGCTGCGCTCCGCCACGGCAGGAGGCCGTCTGCATGCCCACCGGAGCACCGGCCGGCCCGGGGCCGGGACCACGGGCATCTCCCGGCCACTGAAGGCACAGAGGTTTGCCGGGAGCAGGGCGCGGGCCGGTTTCCACCGTCACTGTAGCTGCTTTGGGCTCCTGGGTGGCGCCGGAGGAGAAGTTTCTCGGGTAAGATGTCTCGGCTCGACCACTTTTCTCTTCTGGGGACGGGGAGGCATTTCTGCATCCTAGTCAGAAACAAAAACAAAAGACAGACGGTAACGGAGAAACTGCGGCGCGCCGCGAAGTCGCCCCGGGGTCCCCCGAGCAAGCAGCCAGGTGCCGGCGGGGCCGGTCCTGCACGGCGACCCGGGCCCCCGCACCCCCGCGACGCATGCAAGGGGCGCCGGGCGCTGCGTCGCCCCGGCCCGGTACTCACCGTCGGGGCCTCCCCGTCCAGGCGGCCCCGCTGCCCCCGGCGCTCCTCTCCCTCGGCGGCGCCGCGCCCCGGGCTCCGTCCGCTCGGGGAGGTGGCGGGGAAGCGAAGCCGTTGCGCGGCGGAGGGCGGGGACAAAGGGACGGGGGTGGGGGGGAAAAGCGAGCGACGAGGAGGAGGCTTCACCCGGCACCACCAGCCCGAAAACACCGGCCCGGCCCCGGCGGCAGCGCCGAACCGGGCCCGCGACGGCACCCGCAGCCGCCCCCGTCCCCCCTCGGAGGTCGAAAACGGCTCTTTCCAAAACAATAAACTTTTAATGCTAAAGCAGTTATAACCAAAAGCTGTACAGAGTTGGATTTTTTTTGTTGTTGTTTGTATTTTTTTTTGTTAGAAAACAATTTTTTCTTCCCCATAAATATTGTTCAGTTCCCGGCACTTCGTATCAATAATTAAATTACGAACGATAAATATGGCATCATGGATATGTATTTACAAAAAAAGTTATTACAAAAAGGCAACTGTTATACTAAACGTCACAATCTGGGTAGAATAAACACCACATCCTCATCCTGAAAAATACTGACCGACCCCATCAGACGAGAATACATTCACAAGTGTAATGCTTGGAGAGAGAGAGAGAAGGAGAAAGAGGAGGAGAGCAGAGAAAGAAGCAGCAGGAGAGCTAGAGAGGAAAGTTCAAGACATAACAGGACTTTGGCACGGTTTAAGACTGTAAGTTTAAACAATCACCACTAAGGCGAAGGAGAATTTTCATCCTCATGTTAACATCCCACCGAAAGAAGGAAAAACAAAACAAATGAAAAATAAAAAAAGCGGGGAATCGGAGGAACAAGGACTAGGGCAGAGGGGGGAAAAAAAAAAAAATCAAAGAACCAACTGCGACTGCAAAAAATGACAAAAAAAAAAAAAGAAATCCAATCCTGAGAAAAGGACATGGCTAGTCCAGCGTCTGGGCTTGCAAAAAATAGTAATAATTATAATATAATAATAAAAGACCCCCCCCCTCCGGATCCTGGCAGTTAACTAGGTGTAGGTAGCCCTATGCGGTCGTCGGTGTAGAAACTCCATTTCCGTGGGAGCAAGCTGCAGTTGGCTTGGTTTGTCCTTTTTTTCCCTTGTTCCCAACGCATTTGGTCCAGTCTCTGGCTGGGCAGCAGCTGCCTTCACACATACCACTCATTAAAATTGGGGGGCAGTCCAGGGTTGTGGCCAGGGTTACTCTGAAGGGTGGCCGGCGGCGTTTTAGTGGAGTCCTTACTGCTGGCGGAGCCCACCGCAGGGGGTGTGGAGGACTCGTACCCCGAACTGGCTGCAGGGGAAGAGTCCGACCCCTGGGATTCATGCACCTAAAATCAAGAGGCAGAGATGGGAACGAGCCTGTGGTCCCCGCCACCCCGCTGAGCTGCGCTGGGCTGGGCTGGGCTGCTCCCCCATGCAGGAGGGACACCGAGGTCCAGCAGCTCAACCCGTGCCTGGCAAGCTGGAGTTTCATGCCTTGCCAGCCACCCTGAGCACCCGCAGCAAATGCCTGCCTCGGCTCCCGGCCACTTTGCGGAAGCGTCCCGGCGTGGGGGGCTGCAGCCACAGGCCAGGGTGCATTTGCACAGCCCTCCAGCACCAAGCCACGCTCTGGAAACTGGGCAGTGCTTGCACCAGTGTGAGCACAAAAACAAACTGTGCCATTTCTCCAGGCTGTGCTCCAGCCACGGCCTAGACACGGGGGACCGCTCGAGCCACAGTGGGAGCGTGGAGCGCTGCAGCAGGCACTGCTCAGCTCTGCCCTGCCCCGAGAAAACGAGCCCTGAGCACGCCAGCGACTGAGCATCGCTGCTCAGGGAGGAAAGGGCTGGGGCGCAGGGGTGATTACCTTCATGTGTTTCCTAAGTGAGCTGGGGTGGGTGTAGGATTTGTCGCACACCTTGCAGATGTAGGGCTTGTCCGAGGTGTGGACGTGCATGTGTTTCTTCCTGTCGCTGCTGTTGGCGAAGCGCCTGTCGCAGCCCTCAAACTCGCACTTGAAAGGCTTCTCACCTGTGAAATTCAGAGAGGGTGAAGAAGGGCCGTTCCCCTCTCCACCCCCGCCTGCCTCCGCCCAGGACAGCCTCTGCCCCACTCGCCCCACCTTGGGGATACACAAGCACCGCAAAAAATGAAGAAAGGGAAGATGGGCAGCGGGGTTCGTCACATCTCGGATAAATTCGGGTCAGCCTTTGTTACTTTTAATTCACCTCCCGCCAGGCCCGCGCTGAGCGCCGGCGGGGCCGGCGGCTGGGCAAGCCCGGGGAGGCAGAAGACCGAGATAAATTCAGCAGCTCGGACAATTTTACAAGACGCACTCAAGGACACAAGCCAAAATACGTTTGCTTCCTGCCTTCCCCCCCTCTTCCCTCCACCCGGGCGGAGGCCTGAAGGGAAAGATGGGGCCGCAAATAAAAATACTTTGACAAAAGTATGGCTGATTTAATTAGGAGAGACGCCAGTCAGACCTAAAAAGAAAATAAAAAGGAGCGGAAGTCACCGAAAATGAGGTTTCATTAGCATTTCTATGGTTCCCTCCGCAGAGGCGCGCAGGGGGCCGAGAGCGGCGGCAGCGCCGCGGGAGGCGTGTGCCCCCCCCGGGCCTTACCTGTGTGCGTCCGCTTGTGAATCTTGAGGTTCTCGGAGCGGGCAAAGATCTTGCCGCAGCCCGGGAAGGGGCAGGGGAAGGGCTTCTCCCCCGTGTGCACCCGAATGTGGTTCACCAGTTTGTATTTCGCCTTGAAGGACTTGCCTTCCCGCGGACACTCGTCCCAGTAGCAGATATGGTTGTTCTGCTCCGGCCCCCCGACGTGCTCCATGGTGACGTGGGTCACCAGTTCGTGCATGGTGCTGAAAGTCCTGTCGCAGCTCTTCTTGGGCCGGCTGAGCTGGCTTTCGTCGAGCCACTTGCAGGACAATTCTTGCTTGATGGGCTGGCGCATGTACCGAAAGAAAGCCCCGGGGCCGTGGTGGTGGTGGTGGTGGTGGTGGGCCGCCACGTTCATGCCCATATTCATGTTCATGTGGTTGTAGTTGTGGAACTGGGCGCCGGCGTAAGGGTCCGTGCGGGGGCTGGAGACGGCCCGGTAGGGATCCGGTCGCCCGAAGAGGTCCCCGCGTAGCCCCAGGTGCATCTGCCCGTTCTCCACATGCCCGTTGGGGGACGTGTGGCTCGGGCTCTGCTCGTGGAGCCCCGGGAAGAGCAGGTAGCCCGGGGTGTCCGAGATGCCGCCGGGGCCGTGCAAGCCACCGGGGGAGCCGCCGAAAAGCCCGTGTTGCGCCGTGCCGGAGGCGGCGTCCGCGATGCCGGAGCCGCGGTTGCGGAATGAGTGGACCCTGCGGCAGGCTGGAGGGGACGGGCCACCCGTCCTGCCGCAGTGCCCCAAGTCAAGTTCAAGATGGACCCGTCTGGGGTCTCTCCCGGTCAGCGGAGGTGCGGAGCCCGTGGTGAGGGTCCCCGCCTCCCCGCGAAGCTCGGGTCAGCCCACGGTCAGGTCCCTGCGGTCTGGGAGAGGACGTGGGTGCAGAGCCGTACGCCGGGGCTGGCTGCGCTCCGCCACGGCAGGAGGCCGTCTGCATGCCCACCGGAGCACCGGCCGGCCCGGGGCCGGGACCACGGGCATCTCCCGGCCACTGAAGGCACAGAGGTTTGCCGGGAGCAGGGCGCGGGCCGGTTTCCACCGTCACTGTAGCTGCTTTGGGCTCCTGGGTGGCGCCGGAGGAGAAGTTTCTCGGGTAAGATGTCTCGGCTCGACCACTTTTCTCTTCTGGGGACGGGGAGGCATTTCTGCATCCTAGTCAGAAACAAAAACAAAAGACAGACGGTAACGGAGAAACTGCGGCGCGCCGCGAAGTCGCCCCGGGGTCCCCCGAGCAAGCAGCCAGGTGCCGGCGGGGCCGGTCCTGCACGGCGACCCGGGCCCCCGCACCCCCGCGACGCATGCAAGGGGCGCCGGGCGCTGCGTCGCCCCGGCCCGGTACTCACCGTCGGGGCCTCCCCGTCCAGGCGGCCCCGCTGCCCCCGGCGCTCCTCTCCCTCGGCGGCGCCGCGCCCCGGGCTCCGTCCGCTCGGGGAGGTGGCGGGGAAGCGAAGCCGTTGCGCGGCGGAGGGCGGGGACAAAGGGACGGGGGTGGGGGGGAAAAGCGAGCGACGAGGAGGAGGCTTCACCCGGCACCGCCAGCCCGAAAACACCGGCCCGGCCCCGGCGGCAGCGCCGAACCGGGCCCGCGACGGCACCCGCAGCCGCCCCCGTCCCCCCTCGGAGGTCGAAAACGGCTCTTTCCAAAACAATAAACTTTTAATGCTAAAGCAGTTATAACCAAAAGCTGTACAGAGTTGGATTTTTTTTGTTGTTGTTTGTATTTTTTTTTGTTAGAAAACAATTTTTTCTTCCCCATAAATATTGTTCAGTTCCCGGCACTTCGTATCAATAATTAAATTACGAACGATAAATATGGCATCATGGATATGTATTTACAAAAAAAGTTATTACAAAAAGGCAACTGTTATACTAAACGTCACAATCTGGGTAGAATAAACACCACATCCTCATCCTGAAAAATACTGANCGAAACTCAAACCCCGCTAAAACGCGAACCGCCGGGGGGTTAGGGCTGGTTTTCTGTTCCTTTTAATTTTTATTTGCCTGTTTAGTTTTATTTCCGCGTTCACCGACTACGCGCGAGGGCAGAGCGGCCCCGAGCCGAGCGGTTCAGCCCGCGCCTGCCCGGGCCGTCGCTAACTTTGCCGGTGCCGCCGGGCTCCGCCGCCTCCCCCCCCCCCCCCCCC
>VZSC01014549.1:371131-432539 GCA_013398225.1 Steatornis caripensis
CCTGTAAACGGTGTGCTTGCCACGACGTGAAGGAGTCGATGCCTTTCAAAGGACTTTTATTCCGCTCCCCGAGGATCAGTTCCGCAACGAGAACTTCGTCGGGCAGAAGCGGGGGAGATAGCGGTACAAAAGGTGCCTCAAGGGATCAACCCCGGAGCGGGCGGTGCTGGGGGGGGCGGGGGGGGAGGACGGTGGACCTGGGCTTCGATGGGGACCGAAAAAAAAAAAAAAAGGATAAAGGGAAACCAAAACAAACCCCAAAGCACCCAAGCAAACAGAAAGCCCCATCGCAGCCCTTCAACTGCGGCTCCCAGCTGAAGGCAGCAATGTGCCCTCGTTGCGTTTAAATTCTCTCCGCAGGGCTGCGAGCCCGCGGGCGAGCGGTGCGGGCAGGGCTGCGGGCAGGGCTGCGGGACTTCACTCACATCCCCTCAAGTTTTCAAAGCCAGGAAACAGCCGTTTCCCGCTACCTTCGCCCGTTCCCCGATAGCTTTCAAGGCGTCCACGTTTATTTTAAAAACTCTTCTGAGAGCTGTAGTAAATTGCGTTTGCTTGTAGCTACAAAGGAGAAAGTTAAGCATTTGTCTCTGCTGTTGTATAGGCAGCCAGTTGTTTTAATTAAAGGGTGGGGATCCGTGATATATACACCAGATAAAAGCAAACGCACAGAATAAACTAATTAAAACATTGTGTTTGGAACACATTTTATTTCTTTTTTTGATCTTAGCTGTGTTTTAAAGAAATGTCAGCGCACTATAAAGCAACCTTATTTCCCTTATAGTGTGCGGCGCTTTTCAAAGGCTAGTGTGATATATTTTAGAAAAGAAATCCCGCTGTGAAAGCTTGCGTGTCTTCTCTTTACCAAACTAAGCTCTTGTCAATCATGCCAAGGCATATCCAATCACCAAGTCCCTTTTTGGAAAGCAGCTCATCCCGCTGTGCTTTTATATATCACACCGCAGCATGTTTAGATGCATTTTTGCTATCACTTCAGGAGCGGTGACTGATGAGAGCGCAGTTACAGTACCGGCTTCCCCAAACGCCGGAGTTGCTAACAATTTGCCTGGCTATTGTGTGCGTGTCTTTCTCTCCCTCCTCCCCCTTTCCTCTCTCACGTTGCCTCTATTTGTCATGGACACTAAGATGCAGGGGAATATCGGGGCGGAGGGGGGGCGGGGATGAGATTCCGAGGTGCCCAGCACCTGCCCG
Organism: Steatornis caripensis; assembly: GCA_013398225.1. NCBI lineage: Eukaryota > Metazoa > Chordata > Aves > Caprimulgiformes > Steatornithidae > Steatornis > Steatornis caripensis. The sequence continues at coordinate 372,341 of VZSC01014549.1, forward strand.
GGACACGGCGACGGGCGGCTCCGTGGCTGCCCAGCCCCGGCGGCTTAGGGCTCCCTCGATGGCACTGGGAGAAACATTGAGGGCACCCCCCTCGCAACGCACCCCCCCACACACANCCACGCCGACGCGGATCGCGCTGTCGCATGTGTTTTCTCCCTCCTTTTAACGCGAAGCCCTGAAATCGTTGCAGGGGCACGGCGTTTACCTCTTGATCCCGACGGCAAGTGAGGAAAAAAAATTAGACGTTTTTTCTTTTTGCTAAATTTCTAGACCCTAATTGAAGACAAGTGGCAAATGGTTTTTATTAAAGTCCCCCTCCCTTCCCTCCGCCTCTAGCTCCGGGTGTTTTCAGACAAACTGTGCAAACCTCCGGCAACGCGCACGTACAAGAAACATCCAATATTTCGCCCTTTAGTAATAGATTAATATCGCCTGGTTTTGTCTGTCTTCCCAGGCGCAAATTTCGGGGACATGGCTGTGCACAGACCTCCCCGGCGAATCCTTTGATGTCACCGTGTCACAGCCTACAGAAAGGGGAGCCGGCAGGGACGGGCATCCCCAATGCCCCTCCGCCTTCCAACGCGACCTGGGCACAAAGGCTCCCGATGCTCAATCTATTTACAGATATTTCTCCCCCCACCTCTTCGCGCCGTCAGTTTATCTCACAAGGTTTCGAACCCCTCGTTTGTAAGAGAGGGCTGCGAGTTTTCCCCAGGCGTCGGGGTCTCCCCACGCTCCTTGGGCAGATCTGGCCGGACGGGGAGATACGAAATTATTTTGCCGTTTGCCTTAAAAACGGGACAGTCGCGGACATTTATTTCGGTTTTATTTCCCGTTTAACGCACGGGCGGCGGCGGCTGTATCGCAGCCCGCCCTGAAAAGACGAGAACTAAAAGGTGCAAATAAAGCCGGGGCTTACTGGTGCAAGGAAAAAAAAATTATATCTTTAAAATCCCTAGCACTTCGAATGCCGGGAGCCACCCCGTGCCCTGCAGGAAGAGGCGCTCGGGCATCCGCGCTGCCGCTCCGCGCCCGCGGAAAGCCCCTGCGCGCATTCCTCCCCCGCCGACCGCAGCACGACTGCACACGACTGGGGAGCCCCCCAGCCCCAGAGACACCCCATCCCAGCACCCCCGGCACGGCGCTTGCTGTAGGTGGGGGCAAACAGGGGGTGCTACCAGTAGAGCCCCAGCCTCCTGCCCCACTCCCCTCCCCCCACAAAGGGGTCTCACCCCAGTCCTGTCATGTCCCCCCACCTCCATATGAGCAGTAATTAGCCATTTTCTTTGAACACCCGTGGGAATTTTCCTCCACACCATTCAGAGTAAAGGTCTTCCAGGTCCAGCATTTGTCCTGCATTTCCCCCCTTCCCCCAAAACACTTGTCCCTTTGACCCTCCTCAAAAGTGATGCTTTGAGCAGGGTCTCAGCCTGCCTGGCCGGAGCATCGGGCTGTGAAAGGGGACCATCCGGAGCTCCGCCACGTGTGCCGGAGCTGCTGCTGCATTCCCAGGGGGCTTCTGCTGAGCCAGGCTGGGCTGTTCCTCCCTTCACAAACATCCTCCAAAGGGGTCTTTCTGCCCCCTCACCCCAGCTGCCAGGATGCAGACTTGGAGTCGGTGCTGTCTGGGGGTCCGGGGTAGGGACGATACTAAGAGAAGGCAGCTGGAGGGGCAGAGACCTCCCAGCTGGAAGTCAGTCTTTGGGGACAAGAGGCCACCTGGGTAGACACGTGTTCCAGAGGGTTCTCACCCATTTAGGACACTGGGGGCCCTGACACTGGAGAGCAGAGATCTGATGCGGCACTTGGCAGGCTGGGGCCGAGGGGCCGCACCCCACGCTGAGGCCAAGCCCCACTCGGTGGGCCGGGGCGAGCCACAGAACAGCTGAGCCGGGAGCCAGGCCGTTTGGCAGCCCCCTTGACTCAGAAACGTTGCCACTATTGCCACTCCCAGGGGCTCTGCACAGACACAACACAGGAGCTTTGCCTGCCTTGGGGAGCAACCCCCATAACTTTGTTAGCAGAAGGAGAAGTGACCCTGCAGCAAAAGCATCTGCTGGGATTGCAGCAAAGTAGGTACAGCTGCAGGTGCCAGGAAAGGCTCAGCACCACCTGCACATGCCTGCCAAAGGCAGAATTCACCGCCAGGTCCCCAGTACTGAAGAGACTCACTGAAAACACAGTTTTCAAGTATTGGCATTTCAGAACAGCACTGCTGCTTCATTCCTTCCCCCACAACTTCTTTGTATTTCTTGAAATTTTACAGGGCATAGAGATTCATTTACTGGGGTTTTCTCCTCTAAATAATAAATCTAGCAATTCTTTAAACAAAGAGCAGAGGTAGAAATAAGAATAAACATGCAAAACTAATCAAAAATCTGGGAAAACATATGGGATAACCGCCAGCCCCAAAGATCCAAGCAGCACACACAACTCAATGCTAAAACAAGCCTCCTCAAATGCAGGGGGAAAAAAAAAATCCAGCTCTCTGATCAGAACTAGAAAACATCAGAAAGGATGAGTTTTATCAGCCTCCTCCCAAGTTGCCAGGAGGGCACTGTGCCAGGCATCCCTTGCCACTGCCGTGACTGCCTCCCTGCAGCACCTGAAGCAAGAGGTGGCCGAGTACACTGGGGCAGCGGTACTGTGTGCGTCCCGCAGCCCGGGAGCCCACGCGAGGGGCCGGTGGCTTCACCCTAGAGAGGGACACATCAGAGCTGTGCTGCTGCAGCGGTGCAGGATTTCACTTCCCAACACTAACAGTGGTATTGATCTCTCTAAATGGTAGGATTTGGGCCTTAAGGTCTTTAGCTCATTTTTCCACGTGAAAGGTTTTTCCACCTTTCCCCTTAGTGCCACGCTGGGGAAGCGAAGCAGCTTCCAGCCGTAGCAGCCCTCCCTGCGTAGCACGGCTGGCAGGAGCAGATGCTCCCCATCTTGGAGCAGCATCAGCCACTGCGCAAGCTACCTGTAGTTTGTAGCAATCCCACGTGTGGAGAAACACCAAAGCTGCCCACGCAGCACAGGCAGCTGCCCCAGCAGGGAAACATTCACCAGGAGGGATACAGCAAACTCCAAAAGCAGTGCTTAAATACCTTTGAAAAAATCTGCATTTCAAATGCTTCAGGGAAAGCCTGATGCAAGTCCAGCAAAACCAGTGGGTTAGAGTGGAAGACGCAGCCATCTCCTTGCCACCCCGACCAGCAGGGCTCAGAAAATACTGCATTTCCCTACTACAACCCCCCCCCACCCCCCAACACTGCAACTCACCCATAAGCCCAGGCTTAACTTATTGAAGTCAGTGATGCCCCTCACCTGCTGACAGCCAAGGCAGCGCTGAGGTGCTGTGCAGGTGTGAAGAACTAATGCATGAGCAGCACCGGGCTGATTTGGCTGCCTGAGCGCAGGGTCAGAGCCTCGGCAGAGGTAAATCCTCAACCCCACATCACCGCCGAGCTGGGATGGCTTGCACCCGTCGGCTTTAATGAGGATTAGGCAGGCAAAATTTCATCCTGATATCTCGAGAGATGGGAACGGGATTTCTAGCCTTGCACTGGAAATTATGTCCATTTTTCAAATCCATTTTGAATTTTCAACATATTCATGTTAGATTGATTTATTCGTAAGTGTAGATTTTGTTGTTGCAAATTATTTTACGGACATTTTTAGTATGAAGATGAGAAATTAAAAGCTCTCAAATCCATCCGCCTGGAACAGCGTGTCAAGGAACAACACACAAATGGCTACGTCAGCTTTCTTCTCCACGGGGTGCAAAATAATTTGGGGTCCTCAAATCCTTGCTAGGAAGAGAATAATGTGTAAATAAAGCGCATGGCAGTTCCTAACTCTTGCTGATATCGATGGCAATTAGACGCATGAATACCTTTGGGAACGGGGTCCAGGGGCCCAGACCATGAGGCTGTGTGTGCTCTCACCAAACCCCAGGCAAGGATGAGTTTTTCGGAGGTGCAGATGTTGGCATTATTTAGCTGATATTTTACAGATGCTGCTGTACAGTTCTTACATGTTTCTTCATAAATCCAGCATAATTTTGTATTTGTTATTGAACTCCAGACAGCAGATAGAAAAATTATTTGGGTTGGAAAGTTTTCAGGGTATGAAAGCAGATGATACTCAGACCAACTGTGGTATCACTATAATAACATAAATCATTATAATAATTTCCACCTTGAGAATTAGGAACTGCATAAAATAGCAGCATAAAATTGATGTTTAGAATATAAACTTGGTGCCAAGTTCTTGCTGTAGCTGCTGCAAAACTGCACACAAATCTCATCATAGAATTGTACTATTGTTTTTAATGGATTACATTTTATTAGATTTTGAAGATTGTTCACAACATAAAATGCATGCAGGAAGTACTGTGTATGTAAAACACAGCGGCATTAATTATGAAAGCTAGTAAATGAATCATACATTACTGCAAATATATTATGCATTGCTTACATCTCTTTGCCGTGGCATGTTTGCACGATAGAAATAGAAACCAGAAAGAAAAGCTGGGAAAAAAACCTAAGAAAAAATAACGTTAGCTGAGGAGGCAAGGCGAAAGAGGGAAGATGTGATTCCAGGATGACTTTATTTTTATACAAAGCCAAACTAAAGGCCTTTGTGATATTTGATATTTGGGCACTGCAAACCCGGGAGTCGAAGAGAACTTACGGGGTGATTTCTCTGACAAAGTTATGTGTGATTTTGATAACAGAACCATACGGCCTGTCTCACAGAGCATTGCTAGAGCTCACAGACTTCTCTCTATTTTTCACAAAATGACTTTTCGTGCCTGTTTGCAGATTTTAGCAAAGAGTTGGTGGCATACTGTATACGGAGAGTGAACTGGCTTTTTAAGATGATGACTTATTTCCTGCCAAATTTGCTTTAAGAAACCACTTCAGTTCTGTGCACGAGACTTCATGTTGCTTTGATTTATTATCCAGGATATAAATGGAGAGCTGTCTGGTTATAGTGGAATTCAGAGCAAAATTAAATTTTTCTTTTATAGGAAGAACATAACTACTTCATGCAGCCAAAACACATTATCTTGTCCGTAAAACTCTTGCTGTGTATTTGTATATTAGGTGGGGGGGAGAGGCATACCACGAGCCTGCCGAGATAATACACATTCGGCTCAACTTGCAGCCAAATCACGATGCGATGTAAGGCTGCTGATCCATCTTAAAAACTGCAGAGCAGGCTCCTTGAGTACGGGAAAACACAAATGCTCTGGCACCCCTGGGCTGGGTTTCTCTCCCTGCACTTAGGTTCGTGCTGACGCTGAGCCCCTCACTCCTGGCAGGCAGGGAAAGCAGCTGCCCGCAGAGCTAACGCTGGTGAGCTGGGCTTTTCCTTTGGCAGCTTCCTCTCCTAAGCAAGAGGTATTTTCCAAGTTGGTTATCCCGTTGCTTGCATTCCCCCTGAACCTGCCCGGCTGTTTCAATGTCTGCTCGTGGAGAGGGGGAAGCCGGGCTGGCGGAGCAGGGCAGGGGCTGCGCACCCGGGAGCGGCAGCAGGAACCGCATCTCTGCTCCTGCTTCCTCCTCCTGCTGCTTTGGAGGGGCCCCTCTCTCTCGCCGGCATCGCACTGCTGTTGGCACCCAACTGGTCTCATTTGTCTTCAAGGCTCCCGTGCAAACTGCAAGAGAAAACAGAATATGCAGTCGGTATCACGTTAAAGCCTTGCCGGGCTGTGCCCAGGCAGCGGGGATCTGATCCGGCAGTCCATTTCTCAAAAATAATCTTCACTGGATTTTAAGAAGAGTTTTATTTCAGGCTCAATTTGGCACGCGTACGTTTAGCTGAAAGAGCTGCTCCACCCTGTCTCTGCTCAGCACTCACCGCCATGCCACGCCGCTGTAAAGTACTGCAGGGACAGAGAGAGGTTGGGGGTTATTAAACCTTACCGAAGACTTTTACCTTTGTCGTATTTTGAAAGGACCTTTCCATCAAACGACTCATGTTAATGAACCCTATGGAGATGTCCGTTGATTTTCACTAAAGAAAAATCTTTGAAAGACAGAAACTTGAAACGGGGAGTTTGGGATGAGCTAAGCCCAAGGAGGAGGAATGCTGAGAGCAGACACAAGGGCAGGCGCTTGCTGCTGGCAACCTGATAACTGCAGCAGACAGCACTGTTCAATAAGTTGTGTTTTGCACAGCCGAGGGACTAGGACTGTTCTGGCACCTCATACACGCAAATAGTTCAGAGAAATATTCAGGTTTTGATGTCAGCTCTCACTGCCCTCCAAGTCTGAACACCCAAGAAAGCCAGTTGCACATTCATTTTGGTATTAGACCTCACATCACGTCTCTGAGATGAAATAATGGAAAAACATTGGTTGGAAGGGACCTCTGGAGGTCTTGAGTCCAACCCCCCACCCAGAGCAGGGCTAACATCAACGTCAAATCATAAGAAGTCTTACAGTGCGCAATCTGGAAAAGCCGCAAAGGAATTATGTCGCACTCCCTCTCCCCGAGTGACTTTAGCGAGATCTTCCATGTCAAATTCTACCTTTGTATCACTTTTGGCTGGATAAACTACTCTAGGCAAGTCCCAGGGACTGCACTGAGCACAGAACTGGATTTTCTAAGCCTATAAACCTTTTGTTGCTCCAAGTGCAATTCACCATCCATGCTTAAAACCTCAAACACTGACCTAAGTGCCTGTCCTGGAGAAGAATGCCGGCCACCGCGTTTACATGGTTTGGAGTGGGAAAGGGCCAGAGCTCACTGAAATCTGTCTCCGCTGATTGCGGTGTGTTTTGGAGCAAGCCCTGAAGGAGAATGACAGGGCCAAAACCCATGGCATGTTTTGTAGTTGAAAAACGCTCCCTCCTTGCGCCAGGCTGCCACGCAGCCCCTGGCAGGGGTAAGGACACGGCCTCGGTCCCCACACAGCCTGCCCTGGCAGCAGACAGCCCTGCCCACGCCCTTTCTGAGAAATAAAAGGCAGGTAACGTGCAAATAAAAATCTAGGAACATTGCAAATGGATCAGGCAAATCAAAACCTTGGGGATGCATTATTTCCATTTGATAAACCCCTTCTTCCTCGCCTGTGTTCAGCTCTCGCTCCCAAATCTTTCCGTGTCACCCATGCCAGAGAACAGCTGCAATGCCAACCCTTCAAATTTAGGGACTTTGTATCAGTGTGGGAAGCTCAGCGGCGTAACTCTGGGACCTGCGGGACTCTGCAGAGCACCTCTCTTCCTTGGGATGCAAATCTGCCCTGCTTACCATGGTGAGCTGGAGAGATCCACCTGACGGGGGATCGCTTTGGTGCCCTTAAACACCATCTGGCTCACATTAAGATACTAACACTGCAAGGAAAAATGCCGGGGCATTGGTGGCGGGCAGGGACCAGACGATGGCTGGCACATCGTGCACCGGCAAGGCGGGCGCGTGGGCTGGCGTCAGGCTCCATCCTTCCTCACCCAGGAGGCTCCGGCGCAGAACCAGAGCTGTGCTCCCTTCTGTCTTATGTTTCCACCACCTTAGAGCCAGTAAGAAAAATAAAGTCTTTGGATTATTTCCGCTAGCTGCAGGCAATCTAGAACCTTTGCCAAAGAACTGCACAGAGGCAGCATTAAAAAATAGGGTTGTGTCCCAAGTCTTTTAAATACAGAGGTTGCAATCGGCATCGCTCCTGGCAGGCAGGCAGGGAGACCGACCTACCCACCAGGACCCCATTTTGCGACTTACAGAGCCTGTCAGGAAAGATCGATAGTTGGCATGGTAACAAGCTCATTTCCCAAGAATACAGCTCCTTTTTATTAAATTTGGCTGGCTATTGATCAGTTCCTGATCCACGTATCAAAACATGACAAGCACTTAATGAATCACAGATTTTTATTGAGGCGAATAAAAAAATAATAACATCACGAGGCAGCTGGGGACTGCTGCCTGCTTCCGAGGGCGGCCAGAGCCGGGCACGGTGCAGCCAGAGGCAGCTCTCCCGGGCTGGGGCAGGGATGGAGAACGACTACAGATGTAACCTACTTTTATGGCAATTTCAAGACCGTAATCGGAAGAGCCTTTTTTCCTCTGCCACAGACGTCTCTTACAGCAGCATCTCCATCAGGCAGCTTTTTGTGCTGCGTGGGATTTCATCCCTCCTCCCCACTCACTCTCCATGGCTCTGTGCTGTTAAACAGTGAAGCCGTGCAGTCCCTCCCCACGGCTCCTGGCGCTCCAAAGCCAGCGGTTTCCCAGAGGTTGCTCTTTGGACCTTGAAACTTTTCCCTCCCCAGTGGGCTCCTTGTTCTCAATGCATCTGCAACCCGCAGGCAGCGCAGCCACGTCTTGCTGCAATGAAGCAATTGGTATGGTCAATCCGTGCAGGCTTCCTGAAATCGTCTCTGAAGTTTGAGTTAAACTTATTTACCCTAGTCCCCCTAGAAAAGCTGTTTACTGTGCATCCTTGAGCACATGGCCACAGCCCGGGCAGCAGCTTGACCAGTCCTCGCAGCAGCCTAACACCCCTCCCTGGGCTGTCCTTGGGGTCCACACTGCTCCGGCTGCTGTCCCAGAGGGTGGGTAGCTCTGGTGTGGCACAGTAAAAAACCCTCAGCCTTTCCACAGGAACGACACAGTCCATCGGGAAGATGATTATGCCTATTCAAATTGCTTTAATGTGCATTTACATGAGAGATAATAACAGCTCCAAAGGCTTCTTCCAGGCTATTAAATAATACTCACTTAAAATAGTGCCTGAATTCATGCTGGAATGACAGACTATAATAATCCAGTCATATCCATCCAGCATATACAGACAACTGTAGATGCTTTGAAAAATTGCCAGATGTATTTATTTACATGATACGGTGTATGATAGCTGATTTTTCCAGGTCATCTCCTGTGGCTGGCCTGATACAGAGACGTGGCTACAAGAGGTCTCTCTGTCTCTGTCTGTCAGATATTTCAAGAGAAGAGAAAATACTCTGACCACGCACATGGATGTGTTAAAGCTTCCAAAAAACTAATGGTTCTGCAAATGAGGATAAAAATTTCAGACAGAAGCTAAATACCCCAGCCATGCCCCTGCACCCCCTGGGGACAGTTACCACATCCTAACCAATCAATTCATGGTGAAGGCCACCATTTCAAGCAGCTTCAGTTAAGGAAGTTCTTAAAAAAAACACCAAAACTTTTAACAAGTCAATGTACAGATTTCGAAAGGGCTCAGGCTCTAAGGTCAGGTAATTTGTAGGACTTTGCTTGGCACCTGGGCAGCCTGAGCCCCTATTCCGCTGTCTCGGCAAAGAGCAGGAGCCAAATGCAATGAACCAGGAGGAAGGTGACGGTGTTCCTCTGAGGCCAAAGGAGCTGTATTCCTCAGCCCTCCATCGCTATGTGCTATGCGGCACCAACCCACAGCAGCGTGTGGCAGCCCCTGATGTAGGCATCTGTGCATCTTGATGGTGTCTGTCCCCTCTCCACTGAGGACACCGTCGAAGCTGGACAGGGGCAAGTCCTCCTCGAATCTCTGAGCTGAACGTAGAGCAACTTGTGAGCCATCTTAAAGCCTTCAGCAGATTAAGCATCATGCAGCAATATCACCATACATACTATGCAGCCAGCAACATCCACTCTGCTTTACAGGTGGGAAGTAGAGCCCAAACAGTTTATCGGCCTGTAGCCATACCAGGGATCCTGCACCATGGGTAGGAATCAAAATCACTGATGCTCAATGATGTGCTTGGTGCACCATACACAACCATACCTATATATGCACCTCAGGGTGCACTGTTATTGCTCACGTTCCTACAGAACCATCACCGTACATCATCTGGGCTTGCTGACACTGCTTGAGCACCAGTCTCAAAGGTCACAAGAAGACAGACCAGGAAGCAGTGGTTGCCTTTTCTCAAGAAAGCAATGCCTAGAAAGCAGAGCAGAGCAGCCCCCGTGCTAGCTGGGGATGACAGAGTGCCCCAGGTCTGCAAAGTCACTGACATTCTCCTCTTCGACTCAGAGCGAAGGATGAACTTTGTCATCACGTTACTCATGTTTTTTCCAGATGCTCAAAGAACGGGAAGAAATCAGGTTAAATCAGCAAGTAAATGGACAAGAGCGATTCTCTTTGTCATCACCTCCCTCCAAGGGCAATTTTGGAGGAGAAACAAGAGTGCTTTCTTGTCCATTTGAAAGCTTAGCAAATCCTGCCAACACTTCCACAAAAAAAGCATCGCCTTCCTATTTGTTCTCTATTTCAGACTGTTCCCAGCCCTGTGTGTTCTCCTCCTGAGAACATTCAACCCAGATGGAGCTGTCTAAGCAGCCTAAACACCTGAACATACCTAAAGGCAAACACTGCCAGACGTACCTGGAGATACACCAACCCCATCGTGGCATTTAGCTGGTCCCGAAGTCTGACTCTGTTAGACTCCAAGTTGGAGTTAGGCATTTGGCTGTGGAGCAGTGGGAACGGTTTGCCTTGAGATTGAACAGTTGAGCTCCACGGAGAGCCTGGGAGCAGGGTGAGCTGCTCAAACTCTAGACAGGTTTTCCCCACACAGCTCTGGCTACCTGGTGCCAGCCCCTGCCCAGCTGCAGAGCCAAAATTCAGTGAAAACAGCTCAGCTATTACCAGGTGGAGAGCTGTGGCAAAGCCCCAAGTGTTTCCCCTTGGCCACATATCCCAAAGATGCTCAAAATCACGTTAGCAAGGGTGACGCTTTCCACTTACATGCAGTTATTCAAGGAGGCGGTAAAAATTTCTAAGGAAAGCGGTGGTCTGTGTTTGTGGGAATCAGCCATTTATCACTTCGAACTGCTTTTGCCGGAACAGTGAGATTTGAACAGACCCCTGCACTTGGTGCCAGCGGGAGGCACAGTGGTGCCCATCGGCTCTCCCGGCAGCTCTGCCGCTCACTGCGAGGGGCTGCGAAAACCCCAGAAACCCATGCACCCACCGCGAGCATCCTCGCTCTCCTCTAAACTTTCCAGGGCGTGTAAATGCGGTGACAGGAGAGCAGAGCGGAGGGACTTAACAGCCTGCTCTTGCGGTAGGCTTTAATTTAAGTTAGAAATAACATCTCTCTTTCTCATCTAGATCATATTAGGATTTTGAAAGGGCATTCACGCAACTTCCCCCCAGCAGTTATGGCAGAACCATGCTCGGAAATGAATGGAGCTCGTGGAAGCATTCAGGACCGAACAATCGGATTTATAATTAGGCCTAAAAAGGGAAGAACGCTGAATAAAAGCAGCACAGCCAATTTTAGAAGAAAAGGAAGTTCTGGATGGAATTCATTGGGGTAGAGCACTGAAGTGGAAATGGAAAGTGTTCAAAGATAAATGAGTTTAGGCCTAAGAGTTTGCTTGACATCTAGAAAATGTACTAGGAACACAGTGTCAAGAAAAGCTAACGTGAATAACAAAGAAACACAAGAAGTGAGAGACGAGAGGAAAGAGCCATAAAACTTTGGGACAACAAAGAGTTGCAATTATAGAGGGAAATGTAATGAAGTGTAAAAAATCATAATGAAAGCAAAGATAGAGAATGAAAGGATGATTGCATATTTGCTTAATGCACATCAGAGAAGTGTCAAAGACATGGGGAACAAGAGGTCACTAAATGAGAAAATAAAGCCTCAGAGGAAAGGCATGGAATTTATGCCTTTAAATACAGATTTATTTGCCTGGGATTTACCACTTGAGGGCCAATGACAGAGGCAAGAAACAGAAGTGTTTTCCTAAAGGAGAGGAAAAATTTCTGAAGGAAACTGAGCTTTTCCCTTAGACAACCGATCCAATCCAGCAACGCAGCCTAACCCACTGGCAAAACGCTAATGAGGCCTCAGAAACAGAGGAAAAACTCAGTCTCACTGGCCCCCAAGTACGGGGGGGATCAACGTTTGCTTACCGACAACCTTTACTGGCTCCAGGAGTCCTGTCTCAAAGTGGCTCACCTTTGCAGGTCATCTGCATCGGAGACGGGGTCCCCTGTCAGCCCTGATGGGACTCCCCTCTTTTTTGGCATTTTTCTCATAGGATGGTGCCCAGAATACCTGCCACATCCCAATTATCACTTCCCAAGACCCTTGCAGCGTGGGAACTGCATACTGCAGGTACACCGTGGCCCACAAAACCTTCTTTCCAGGTCCAGATCAGCAGGACCAAGTGTGATGAAAACCATCCCAGGTTCTCCCGTACAGTGTCCCACGGGGTCCGCTGTTTCCAGCACCTCTCTGGTTATTGAAAGGCAAACTCAGGGCTTCCCAGCTATGCGGAAAACTGAGGTTTGCTACTGAATGAAATACAGACAAAACCCTGTTACCCCAAAATATATCCTTTCCCCAGCACGAGGCACCGCCGTGGCTCTGCATTTACAGACCTGTGGCTGTTTCCTGACTCCAGCAGAAGAAAAAAGCTCTTTCTGCAGAACGGTGTCACCAATTGTCCTCTCCCACACCCTGGGGACCTGCAGGAGCTTCGAATACTCTTTTCTGCCCTGAAATGGGGGACACCCTCAGCTAGGGGAGCAGGCTGGGGTCCCGCTTTGCCGAGGCAGCTGGGAGAGGTGAGCACGGAGGGAAGGGGCCAGCGCCCTGTGGGCCACGGGCCAGTTCTCAAAACCACGGTGCAGGGCAGGAACCAGAAGCTGACAGAGAACGTGGCTTACACCGCTCCATCGCAAGCACTAAGGAGATGCACTGGATGGGACAACAGGGATGAGTCCTCACCTTTTCTAAATGCCCCAGTAGTGGAAGCCCATGTGGGTGCTGGATCACTCCAGCTGAGGGGTTGGGAACCCTAAGGAAGCATGGGGTACCCCTGGGCTGGACAACACCGTCCCTTCCCTCCAGGATCTCCAGGGGTTGGTGCCCTCAGGAGCGGGGCCGAGGAGGAGCTCACAGCCCGCAGCAGCCCAGGACACCCACGGAAAAAGCAAAACGGGGGTGGAAAAAGGCTGCCAAGTGCATTTTCCTTCAAAAACCCTATAAACAGCAGAGTGACACCCTGGGAGTGGGATCCTACTGGTGCATTTATCAACCAAGTGATATCTAGACAATTAGTTGTTTTCTTTAATTTAGGACTAATTTTGTCCCACCAGTTTAAATTAAAGCCCCCAATAGGATAATTTCCTCACAACCATGATTTTGTTACAAGCTTTTCATTAATCCAATCACAACTTCTATAATATTATTTGGCAGCTGATTGAGACTACAGTAACCACAGGGGTTCACGCGTATTGTCTCATTTCTGATAAAAAAAAAGTAAAATGAGTCCAATTAAAAATTCTTTTAGTACTGTCTAATATGTGAAACTCCCCAAAGCCAGGGCAGAAACATCATCATTCCAGCCACGCAGCCTGTCTGCGGGTGACAGCAGAAGCTACATGCTAATGTCAGCTGCACGTAAGTGTCTGTCTGTCTGTCTGTCTGTCACAGTAATATATTTACAGAGAATTTAAATATAGGGTGGAAATATTCACATTTGGAAATATTTGTCTGTGACTCTGGGGAATTCTCTCCAGATTGTTTTGGATTGACCTCAAATCTCTCTCAGCTCCCTGAAGTCTTATTCAAAGCATCCCGGACTGTGATGCAAATATTCAGCACATGGCAATTCCCTGCAAATCTCATATTCATAGCAAGAAATAGAAGAGAGAGAAACCCGGTGGTGGAAAGGTCTTGCGGCAGTAATAACATACACAGTGTTGTCAGATGGGGAAGGTTCAGCTCAGAGATGCGCTAATATGGAGGAAAAAAATATAGAAAGCAGTTTGGATTTTAAAGTGAACTTGTGTCTTAAGAACTGCGCTTTCTTCAAGTCACACACAATCACTCCTGACAGAAACTTTTCAGGCACATTGAAGTACAGAAGGGAGGTGGCAGAAATCCCTCGAAATAAACACAACAAAGGAGTCAAAAGAGAAAATCAAAATTAATCTAGGCTGTATAATAGAAATATTAAAGCCAATGGGATCGGTTCCCTTCTTCTCCGCAAGCAAGAGCCCCCAGGCATGCAGGGGCAGCTTCAGCCTCGGGGGAAGAAGGTTTCCTTCTGCCTGTAACTAAAGTCGAAGCTGTGGCTTGTGAGAAGCACCAATGCACCGCTCCGTGGCCTGGACCAAACCCCAAGAGCAATCGCAACGGCCTGCGCCTTTGTGTTATGGCGGGGCAAAGCCCATCCGGAGGCATCAGAGAGGGTGCTGGAGCCGGCAGAGGTGCAGGCAGGGGAAGGCAAGAGGCAGCGGCTGCTGGCCAACCCCCGGTGAGGGCACGGAGGAAGGGGAGGACCAAGGAGGCACAACAGAAAGGGCATTTTTTGCCCCCAGCAAACAATAAGTGTAATGGCAAAGGGAGAGGGACAGGCATCAAAATACTCTTGAATTTGGGCCAAACATGACAAATGTTTCCAGAGCAGGGAAAAAAGGTATATTTTAATAAAACAGAAATATTTTGCACGGAATTTTACAAGACAAAACGCTCCTGCTTCCCATTTTAAGGTTGCATTTGTATTTCAAATCGACATCAGCCCAGGTAACAAAAAGAAAAAGGTTCAGAAGAACCCAGCGATGAAACCCAACTCTTGGTTTCTCCTGGATGAAACCCTCTCGTGCTTGCCACACACCCTTTGTGCAGGCCAGGCCAGGCTGCCAGGCGCCAAGCAGGCCCCTGGGTGAAAAAAACCCTAATTTTTGAGCTATTCCCGTGCTGTGCTACTGGGAGGAGGAACGGGGGCCTTTGTTCCCACTCTGTACACAGCACAGCCACGCCATGCCCTGGCTCCTCTGCCCACAGCACAGGCATGTGAAGTCTCATCCACTGCTTTATTGAAAGAAGTCGGCATCTGTGTCCTTCTGCCATCAGCAGAAGTCTCAATTCCTAATTAAGCTCTCGCTAAGAAGCATACCTGCAGTGGCTCGATGCCAGCACGGTGCAATGGGCAGGAGCTTTTAATCCTTCCCTGGCTTCACCTTATAGGCAGAAGACAGAACTGAGCAATGCCAGAATTTCTGTTCTGTGCAATAATTTAACATTTGGAAATGTGCTTTCCATGCAACTCAAGGACAAGTCAAGATCTAGAACTTGCCCCAAAATGAACACGAAGAAAAAATTTCCCTCAGGACTACCCAACTGCTTTCTCATGGGAGACCTAGGACATAGAGAGTGGGTAAAACACAAGCCCATGGGGATTCCCACTCATTTTCATTTTTCACATTTTCCTGTCCGCACTTTCAGGGTAATGAATCAGTTTCTGCTAACAGCCTGCCTCTGACAAAACTGCCTTTTTCCCAGCAAAAACCAATTCTGCCAGAAAACATGGAAGGTGAGCAGAGAGCTGCAGCCACGTCCCTTCTCACCTGCTCCTGCGACCACCCTGGCCGAAAATCAATCCCCCAGCTCCGAGCTGAGCATGGGCCAGTTCTCATACTTGAAGACGGCTGCATAGACAGAGAATAAGTGGCAGTGCCCTTTCATGCCCCCTTATGCTGAGCTTATAAACCCAGGAATTACGACTTTTCCACCTCAACACCACGTTTTTCTGGTGTCTTTGCTTCTACCCCAAGTTAAACACATCAAGGCTTCCTTGCTCAGAAGTGAATGTTGAGCAGCTTCTGCCCTCAGAGAGGGTCAGGAGGGGTTACCTTTACACAGCAGCATCGTTCCTCTTTCCCACTACCCAAACGATCTGCACAGATCTCATTTTGTCATTAAAGCTCTTCCCTTTGTGTCCTCAGCTGCAAGGAATTAGCTTCTACCAGACTTGAAAATGGCAGTAGCAGCCAACGAGGCCCATGTTGATAATTATGGGTTCAGAGGCTTCATGCTATGGTTTCTATACCTCTTGGCCAATGAAGATAATAAATGCCCAAGAAGTGCTGAATTTCTTGCCATGCAGGGAGGCGATCATGCCTCATATCCAAAGAAAGGAGTATGATGGAGATCGGTGGAGGTAAGGGGAAAGCAACTGGAGCAGTGTGTGAGCCAGGTGCGTAGGACCCGTACACATGGGGCATGTATACGGCAGGCAGTCACCCTGGCCTGATGTTTGGATTGAGAGGTGCGACTGGGTGCTAGGTACCCTAAAACCTGGGAGAATTTAATCCAAACTCGAAACAAGAGCAGCCACGCTGAGCCGCATGGGGCCGTGCAGCTTTGCTGGATCAGGACCTGGGTGCTGGGAAGAGGCAGCAGAGCTGGAAATGCAGGGTCAGAGCAGTTCAGCCCCGTATTCAGAGGGACTCCAGTCCTAGTCCTTGTTGAAATTAGTCTTTGCATGGATACGTATAAATAAATCCAGGACACTGCTTGCGTAACAGTAACATTTTGCAGTATCTGGCATTTGCCGCTAGTTGAAGGCTAAGCAAACCATGCTTCAGTGGAGCATAAAATTGCTTTTCCTTTGGAACAAGCAGGGCATTGTAGTAATAGGCAAAACTGTACATTGTGTTAACGGCTGTATTTTCACATTATTGATTTACATTGTGTAATGCCATGCAAGACCTGCTTTCAGTGATATGTGCATCTGTCATATCACAATAACTGCAAAAGGCTGGGTGCTGCTAGGAAAATGAAGCGCTGGGGATCCCAGGGCATATTCACATCCATGTGCCCATCATGCGGAGGTGATGATTAGGGGGATGTTGTGGTAATGAGCAGGTCCCAAGTGTGCGCTATGTAAATCAAGGCTGCCCGGGTCAGCTTCTACTTACTGTGCACATCCAACATTTTCAGCCTGCTTACTCTTCTGACAAGGAGAGCGTATGGAAATGGCTTCCCCTTGGCAGCTCTCCTCAGCTATACATGTTTCAAGGCATCCAAGATGGATGGGTTGCATTTTTTTTCCTCCTCTTCTTTCCAACTTTTTTTCTGCTGGGGCCAGATCGCCACAGCCCTAGCATGGGGATGTCTACAAGGATCACCAGCTGCTGGGTGAAAGTAAGCAGAGCAGTATGAGAGAGCGCCACTAAGGATGAAACCAGTGAGGTTTGTTACAGGAAATGTCATCTCTAAGGACACCTTAAAATAAGAGGACAAGTACTCTGCAGGTACAGTTTTTGAATCTAAGGGAGTTCATCCCAAATATGCAACAAAAAAGCGTTGAAATCAGTCTGATTTTTTTTTTTAAATCACTATATAGTTAATGCAAAGCTTTGTTTTATATTATCTAGCCTGGTGGTAAATTAGGTAAACTTTCATTAGTCTGTAATATCTGACTTCATTGCTTACATTGGCTTCAGGTGTTTTATATTATATAAAGAAATATTAAAATAATATTTTTCTTCCTTTCTATTTGGTTCTTTCTAAATAGATTAAATTGTCTCATTGCATAAAGAGGAAAGACAGTCCCGGACCCAGCTTGCCAGACCAAGAACCTCAGTTCTCCAACCAGGCTCCAACTCCTGCCTTCCCCAGCTACAGACTTTCTGTCTTCAGGCAAATCGCTGAGTCTCTTCATGTGTCAATGCCTCCACTTGCAAAAGGACTCAGCTCTTCTCTGGAGGATGCTGAGAGCAGCAGCACAATAACATCTGAGAAGGGCTCAGCTGCCCAGAGCTTGCAGAGGGCCATGGGACACCAGGACAGATAGACTGCCCTAAAATCAACCAAAACTGAAATATTTGTCTAGAATGCGTCAGATTTAACAATCCAGAGGTTTGTTTTTTTTTTTTTTTTGTCAGCAGGTAGAAACAGTTTGGAATGTTTAAATATTGGTCTAATAATCAGCTCTTTCCTCCTACGTTTCTAGAGCTGTAGAGACGCCGCAGGGGGGTAGCGTGGGGTGCCCTGATGTTCCCAGCCACCCTGACCTTCCATCCACGCAGCAACACGGCGTGGCTTTAGACACCAGCACGAACCAGCAGCTTTGGATCCAAAACGCAGGCGAGGAGAGCAGCGTACCAACATACACCAGCCATGCAGGGGCTAAAGGAAAGATGCTTTGCTTCTACTGAGAACATGTAGGTATCTCTGTGCTGTGATGGATGTGTTGTTGATTTTTTATTTATTGCCCTCCGCAGTCCCGAAGCAGCTCAGCTCTGTCCCTTTGCCGGCACCTCATGGGGGAGATGATATAATTCCAGAAAATTGCTGTCGACCCCAGCTACCTATTAAAACACAGAAACATTTTTAAAGCTCAGGTGGATGTGCTGCCTATCTCCTGCCTGCCCCTGCCTCGATGCACTCTTATCCACCGTGTGCTTGTCACATTATTGAAATGGAAAAACAGAGTTAAATGGCAGCTCTCCTTTTCAGTTCACCTTTAACTGGAAATCAGGGGTTTTTTTCCCTTTGTTCCATATTTGGTTTTTTGCTCTCTCCCAGTCTTAATCTATTCTCTTTGTTTCAGTTGAAAAAGTGGGGGACGTTTTACCAAACCCTTATTTCACATGGTCCAAGATAAAATCAAAGATACAGCATAATCTTAGTCATTACTGCCATGGGCTGAAAGAAACAATTTAAGCTAAGGAAAGTTTTCACTCTTTTATCATTGATGCTTTCTTGACTAATTGCTCTAATGCATTTGCATTGATTGCTTTTGAGCCTGTTCTATTCTCCAGTTATGGAGACCACAAGGCATTAATGATCAAGACTTTAACATTGTACGCTGTTTTAAACGTTAGTTGTGTCATGAACAGCTAACAGCAGCAATGCAATTCTGAACTTGGGTCTCAGAAGGTAAAAGTCTTTTCAGTTTGTCTTTAAATACTGAGATAAATCCCGTTAGCTTTCTCCACACCTTCAAAGTATTTGGATAGCATAAAGCAACTGAATACATAAAAACGTATCTAAACACCTTGTAAATCCCTACACAGAGCTGTTGCCGACACTACTTTTAACCCTAGGAAAACATTTCACCAATTACTGATCAGATACAATACAGCTAAATTTCACCGCCAGCATATCATTTTGATAATAGGTATGGAAATTATCCATTCAATAGCTATTCAGAAATAACTTAGAAAGATTGGTTTTCAGATACTTCTGAGAATCCTAGAATAATCCCCTATAATCACCGTGGTGAGAATCCACCAACATTTTTCCCTTTGAAAAAGGCTGTTTGGGGCGAGAGCGTTGGTGGTCTCTGCCCGTCCTCCGACGGATGCGTTCAAACAATGTATCTGAAACCACCAGCGCTTTGCTGGCAGAGGACGGATGGGTTTCATACTCTTACGTGATTCAGTCGACAAATTCTGCCAGCAAGGGAAGAGACATTAGCTCTCCCCGATCAGCTTGGCTTCTCAGGTGTGCTTCAGCCACCTGTCAATATAAATTTTCTTCCTTTCTCACAAAGCAAACTTGCGTTATTTTCTATCCAGAGTCCAGAAGAGAAAAAAAACAACCCACAAAACAAACCAAACAAAATAAAGTACCTAAAATAAGCAATAACGACACTTCGCACTTCCCTGTTGCTCTGTGCCAGCTGCTAAATGCAACCCAGGAGTATTTTAAAACGTTTCGATTTTATGATCTTTCTTGCTTCTTGGCATGAGGCTGACAGGACTCATTCTTTCTTCTTTTGGGGAAGATACTATTTTTTAATTTATCTTACGGATTTCATAGATGTAAAATTTGGTCTTTCTTGCCTCACTAGAGGAGATGAAGCGGGGGCGGGGTGTGGGGCTGTTGGATGAAAAATGCTTCCTGTCTCCAAACTGGTAATTAGGCACTGGACATAAGCACAACAAAAAGAACCCCCAGATATTTCTCGAGATTTCCTCTCCCCTTCAGTAACTTCACTTCTGCTCCCTTATGAATTCTATGCCACCCAGGTACAGAGTCCTCTGGCCCAAGGAGAACTAGACTTCTCTACATTTGCATATAAAACCCTCTGGGGACCCCCTGTCCTTGTGCCCCCCTTGCCACCCCGCAGCAGAGGCGGAGGTGTCCCTGCTCCCATGCCACCCTGACCGCGGTGGCTGTCCCCAAAGGCAGACACAACCTGGCGATCTAAAGCAAAGGGCAGCTACTGGCCAGCAGCGCCTTTGGCCCCATCCTGTGGCTAGGCTGCTTACTTCTATAGGTAATTATGCAAGGGGTTAATTGGGGGTATAAAAGCCTTCTCTGGGAAGCCCGATTAAAGACTGCAGGCCCAGCTCTCATCCAACAGGTGAGGACAGCAAACACACACTTGGGCTATCTGAATCAGCAGTCCCTGCAGCAGTTTGCTACCATCCCAGAGCAGAGGAAAGAGAAATGCATCCCCAGCGAGGCGCCAGCCCAGGGAAAGGCTGCGGCACCATCAGGACCCACGTGCTCCCAGTCCATGCTAAAACAGCAAAGTCATGCTTTCCTGTCCCAAAAGTGCAGGTTTCATACCCCAATGGGCAGTGCATAGGGGTAAAAGAAGGGTTAATACTGCAAAATACTAGTCTGAAAAAAACCTTTCTGACAGCTGCTCATGGTCAGTTTTCATCCACAAGCACGTTCACAGAAAGCAAAGAACACGGGCATGGACACGCACCACGACCCCCCTGCACTGGCCACCCTAAAATCTCCACAATTAGAGGAAACACAAAACACCGTCACCTGGTTTGGGAGCAAAACCATCTCCTGGTGACTTGCGGAGCGAATCGCACACCAAACCCACAGGCAAACAACATGCTGGATCCCTAATGATTCGGGGAGAGACTGACAGTAGCCCAGGACTGTCACACGGTGTCACTGGACAAGCCTTCGGCTAGCCAAGTCTGCCCACAGGTCACTCAGCCAAGAAAGGGACTAGTTTGGGCATATGTGCTATTTGCTATAAACAGTTGTGGCAGCTCTATGGTAACGGGGTGAGGAATGTTTTGGGGGACGGAGAGGGCACACACAGGCAGAGCCGAGAGGGGCGGCAGCACCGGGACATGCGATAGAGGGGCTGCGTCCTCCTCTCTACCTGCTGGGCTGAGCCTTCAGCTGTGAGAGAAGTTGGACGTGAAGAACATACAAATCCCCCAAACCTCAGGGGTTTCCTTTCACAGGAGGCATTGCAGGCTTCGGCAACAACATCTGGAAATCCCAGGCAGCACCTGTAAGCCGTGCTCCTGGCCAGGACGCAGGGCATGGGGCAGCCAGCGAGACCCACCAGCCCCAGCACTTGGGTAACCCTTTGAGCAGGCTGGGCAGCACTTGGAGCAGCCCTGCTGCAGGGCTTTTTTATATCAGCTTTACCTTCAAGACAAGATTATTGACCTTTCCAGTCAGTATTTAACAACTCCCGTTCATCCCCCCTTTTCCTTTCCCTTCCACTTCGTTTTCTTTGTTGCTCTGTAATACGAGAGGCAATAGGGCACATACTTCTGCAGAACAAAGCATTATGATCCTAATTATAGTTTCCTGGTGTTTTCTTCACTTTTACCATTTTATTAAAAACAATTAGCTGAGAATAATGATCTTTTTTAATCTGTACCCTATTGTTCTCATCTCTCTCCGAATCCAAGGAGGTCTTTTCAGAGGCTATTTTATTCATAATTACATACGTTGGAACAACTGCTCAAAAAGTGAGCCCAGAAAGGATTCTCATAATACTTTCCTAGCAGGCTTGGTCCTGCTGCCTCTGAAGCATGTAACGCTAATGATTTAATAAAAACATATGTGAAAACAAGTGCTTATTTTCAACAGTCTGTGTAAACGATGGAGGCAGCCATGCCATGAGCATTGGCCTAATGGACTGAGGAGGAGGTTGGAGTCGCAGCGAAATCAGGAGCCAAAGACTTTTGTTTCGCTGGCAGACTTGGCTCCCCTGACTCCTTCGAGGAGTCTGGCTGCAGGCAGGGATGACCACGAGGCTAACGCAGCAAGGGATGGGGATTTTACAAGACAAGGATTCCAGTTCCACCCATTTGCACTTGAAACCTGCAGGACTTTGTTACCGGTGTAAACTGGAAGAAGGTTGGCTCCATGGTCTAGCTTGGCCCTGATGCTTCAAGCCTGATTTAAAGTACAGACCCCTCAGCTTGAAAGACGCCTGTTGGATTTTTTGCATATGTATAATTCTTATTCCAAAGCTTTCCCCCCAGTTCTCTGTTTACCCTATAGGCTTTTATTCAAAATAGTACAGCCACAGCACTTCAATTTTTCATTTGAAAGAGCCTTTTAAAATTTGTTTTATTTTTTACACTGGGGAACACTTTAAAATGTATCACATTCAGTCAATTGGCTCTTCACTTTTTTTTTTCAAGCTTTCCCTCCACCACCTTTGTTAATTACTCGCCATTTGAACAAGGGTCTTCTCCTGCCTTGATCTTCCCGTGAAAGCACGATGCTATATTTGTCTTTCTAACATCAAAGTCATTTCCATGGTCACCAACTGTGATGTCATAAACACATTTTTAATAGCTTGTTTACAGCAGGGAACAGAAGGAGAGAGGAGATTATGGGTGGAAGAAAACTTATCGATACACAACAGTTTTAAGCACAACTGTGAGGCTGAAGCATGCAGAAAACTTGAGGCCAAAAAAAATTCCTTGCTGAAATAGTTTCTCCTCTGAAGCTCATCCTAGCACAAAAATCCCTTTTTAAGTTACTAGCCAACAAGCAATCCCAACGGATTACTGCTGTGTCAGTCAGCACAGAGCTGTGCAAAGTGCTTTCTAAGCTTGGAACACAGCAAATCCCTGCCCCAATCCATCCAGCTCACTGTATAGATGAACACATCCTCAGTGACTCCTACAGAAGTGCTTGGGCAGGACACGGTGGGATCTGAGCACTACTGGCCCATAGACTTCTATTTGTTTCAGGTCACAGCAAGAATCAGAATTCCCTTGAGAGATACTTCAGTTGGACCAGAAGGTCCTTTTTTGTCCAGTGATGGCTGTGGGACCCTGTAGCTGGTCCTCCCTCTATATGGAGAGCTACCACATGCAGTCAGGCATTCATGAGAAAGGTTTCTGTTCTGGCAAAGAAGGGCAAAAGCCAGGACCGGCTTGAGCTCTGCACCACAGCAATAGCAAGGTCCTTCATGCTGTGTGACCCCACAGCCCCGCCTAGCTCCTCAACAAGCCCAAAGCAATGGGAACTCCTCCTAGCCAACTCTCTGGCAGCAGGGTTGGGGCACAGCCACCTGAAACAGGGGACCTGTCCAGGTTCCTCAGTTAAAGTGGAAAGAAAAAAACCCACATGCCCTGTGCTCCTCTCTCACAGGGCACAACACAGAGATTGTCTAACTTGTTCACCGACACATCTGGTCTCTATTTCGAGCTCTACTGACGCCACTTCCATGTGTCTTGCCTTTCTTGATTCCCAGGAGCTCAAAGCCAGTATCAACTGTTGGTTTCCAGCGTCTATGCAAGGCAACCTTACTCAGATGCTGNTCTAACTTGTTCACCAACACATCTGGTCTCTATTTCGAGCTCTACTGACGCCACTTCCATGTGTCTTGCCTTTCTTGATTCCCAGGAGCTCAAAGCCAGTATCAACTGTTGGTTTCCAGCGTCTATGCAAGGCAACCTTACTCAGATGCTGCCCGTTCTTGATAGATTAATTGGGTGGACCCAGACACACCCCATGTTGGAGGCTGGCTGAGGCAGGGCTTCGTGCAGCACCTCTCGTATCATCCCAGGACAGAAATCAGCTCCTTCAGCTTTAGCCGGTCACAGCTCAAGAGACGGTGCGGAAACGAAGTCACACATAATTTCTCTTAGAAGTAATGCAGAGGTTTCCCATGGTCTCCAGAGGCCAATTGCGGATTCAGGCACTGGCCAAGTATCTCTTCAAGTGACATGACACCGACGGGGAACTGAGAACCCCACTTCAATCCTGGAGGTCATTCGGGAGAGCCCCGGTTGATGATTTTGAGACAGCCCTGGGAGATCCCTGGCAAATGGAGCTTGCTGTGGTTAGCCGAAAAAACCCAGCACCGAGCACAGCTCTTCAGCGTAGGGAAACACAAAACCTTGCTGCCACCTTCCCAGGGGACTTCAGGAACTGCCAGGGAAGGGCTGACACACTCCTGGGTCAGCAGGGGAACTGCAGTGGTCCGAGCTTGGAAAGGATTTCCCAAACCGGGTCCCGGTCAGCTCCAGGAGGTCTCTGCTCTCACAGCTTGCCAGGACCAGGGCCATCCCAGTGGTACCCCCTGGATGAGCCAAGCTCTGCATGACCTGCTGGCTCCTCTGCACCCAGCCTCTTCCAAGCAAAATCCTCAAGTAAAACTCATTCCGGAGCCTACAGGAGAAAGGACTGGGGCTGCTTGAAGATGTGGAGCTGTCCCTGGCACTCGGCTCTCTTACAGACATCATGATGAGGCATCCCTGTACATATGCTCCGAGGAGATTATCTCCCTCCCCTACCCAAAGAAAACACGAGGGGGGCGGGAATAAAATTCACTGGACGATGAAATTCCTAAATCCTCATCCCATGAGAAGAATTAATGTAGCTCTTTCCCTGCTCCAATACCGGGAGCTCCCCGGTAGGAGATCCTATTGTACATCACACACTAGCACATCTTTCAGCGTGCTCTTTTCTGGAGCGAGTGCAGTCCCCAGCATGCAGGAGCTGGGATCTCACACACTCTGTTCATCGCTGAGGTACAGAACAAGCGAACCACCATTTTGCTGCAGTCCCACAGCAGGAATAAAATGGTGGCATAGATGAAAACTGCCAGATCAAACACAATCCAGTTGTCTGTCACCACCTGCAGCTCTTCTCCGCCTTACATGTAACGCTGAATTCTTAATCAGGTTAATATTTGATTTCTGGGTGCTTAAACAAACAAACAAAAACCACCACAAAAAAAAAACCACAACAAAGAAAAAATAATACTATAACGGATGATTAACGTTGCAGCCACAAAGTACCAAGATGCAAACTATCTATGTTAGAATTCACATTTCTCCCACAAAATGGCAAGTCTGCAGCCCTGGTGTTTATTCGCAGAGGCGAATGGCTCACCCAAAGCCACCAAGAACAACCAACTGTACACATATTTAACATACAGAGGGCTCAATCTCTTTTCCAGTATCTTCTGAGAAACGTGACAGTGGCTGACAAAGGCAAAAGTGTTCACTTCATTGTTCTCAAACAGCCTCCTCCCCCCTTCCCCATGTTACATCAAATTGCAGCTTAAGCACGCGGACGGTTTGGAAGGGATTCCTGGAGCATGGCATGGAAGCAGGCAAGCGTGGGGTTTCCAAGGAGGACATTTAATGCAGATCAGGCAGGAGAGAGTTTGCGCTTTTGCTTTGTGATTTGCACATTTCTTCTGCTCACACACACGGTAAACTTAGCATAAAGCTGAGCCTGAGCACTAGAACAAGTCCCAAGTCCCTAGGATGGGGACAGACACACGCTCCTCACACTTAACGGGAGACCAGCAACAAAATGAAATTACTTTCTGTCCATGGTCAATCCCGCTCTGTATTCAGCTTTGAGTTTAAATAATAATTTCAGTATACTACACAAGAAATGGATTATTGCAAATAACTTTTTCAACTAAAAACGAAGCACCATAACAGCTACCAGCAATCCTTTCCAACAACAGATTACCTTTACAATTAAAGCATACAACGTCTCTTGAGAGCACAGAGCACACTTAAAACTCGTTTATTTTTGTTCTGGTCAGTGACTGTGAAAGAATATTTCTTGGCTCACACTTTTTAAGCAGTTTGATTTATATAGGTTGTAGATTTGCTGCATTCTGCTCTTCTAACAAGATAATTTAGTAGAGGCACACACTTTGTGATTCTGTTTAACAATTACTTTATACCTTTATTTCTAAATACGCCAATAATCAAACGTTGCACAAAGAATTACTGATTTTTTTTTAAAAATGCATTTGACTCATTTGTAAGATCTGTTGGTAGTAGTTAGGGATTTCTTGTTCTTTATCTCCTATATATTTTTATATCTAATAGCTAAACCCTTATAAAAAAATAACAATAACCAAAGACTACAGAAACAGCTTGAGAAAAGACTGACTGGATTGCTGGAAAAAAAAAAATCCCACCATACTTTACTGGAAATCCTTCACTGACCAGATGAAGCACTCATCATGCAAGCAGTTACTGTACTCAGTCCAGTATTTTATTTCAGACTAACAAGTACTGCAGATCACTAAGGACCAGTATGTAAATCTTACGTCTTCTCAGCTTCCTAGCTTGCAGGAATCACTATATAAAATGCTCAGGAAAAGCAACAGACCTGATCTTTTTCCCCCTTTAATCAAGAGCAGCCTTTTGCCAGGTTCATTAAGGTCAAACTCAGGTTTTAGAGAAATCTTTGGATGTCCCAGAAACAGGTACAGAAAAACCTACCCCCTTCCCAAAAAACCCCCGCGCATGCAGAGCCCTAACACCATGAGAAAGCAAAGAAAGGGAGTTTTCTTTGCCAGCATTGCCACTTTTAGGGTAAAGATGAGCTTCCTTCAACACGAGCTTAAAGCTTAAAGACAGGGGAAAAAGTTCAAGTTGGATCATTTCACAGCATTATCTCTGCTGGAGAAGGTACAATGTGAGCTGACGGGGACTTTTCACAGGCGAGAATTAGGAGCGGTGCTTTTTCATTGCTTGATCTCGTAGACTACAAAAGCCCAGTCTTGCGAAAGGGCAGGCGTTGCCATCATATAATAGTCCAAGTTTAGCCTAAACCATAAATGCTGCCTATACAGTGTTAAATAGGGAAGCTGATTCTGATGTATTGTGTCCCTGCTTTTCACTTTTTCAAAATACAGCAGAAATGCCAAATAAAACAGCAGATTTGAGCAGCTCATGCCCACACAGGCGACTGGCTTGCAGGCATTTAGGACAGCTTTCAGGAGTGGGGTAAAATCTGGCTGTAAAGTGAATTTGCACGAAACAGTTTAAAGACACTAAAGGAATTTTGTCTTTAATATTAATCAATGCTAAGGGGGAAAAACCTCAGCAGAGGTGACCGGCTACAGGACACCAGGATGGACAACAAGCAACTGTACCTCATGCAGCAGCAGAGGCTGCTGAGATCTGGGTCCAGCTAAAGAGCCAGCAGGATTTCCCCCAGGCTGGGCTTAACACAGCCACACACCCAGGCACGCCGATCGGGACATCCACGCTAGCAGAAGACCCCTCATTTCCCTCTATGTGCTGGTGCCTTTGGCTCCCCCTGATTTTTTTTATGCATCTTTGACATTATTTTTTCAACATCCCTAAATGAGTCTGCTGGACTCTTAACATTAACTCAGGCTTCCTGACCCAGCTTTCCTTAAGGATTTCAGAGGGATGAAAAAAAAAAAAATCAGACAAAAAGAAATCCTTGCACCAAGCAGCCCTTCTGCAGAAAACATCACACACTTGGGTTATTGTCCCAGACTCCTTACCTCTCACCCCGGAGACCCTCTGGGTGCTTTTGGGAGCAAGTGAGAGCCGAGAGAGGCAAAGGGGAAGGCAGAAGGCACCGCAGGCACCCAGGAGCAAGAAAGGTGATCCCACCCTGCAGGCACCAGGGCTCACTTCCATTTTATTCTTTATTTTAGCCCAGCACATCCATTCGCATCTGCCTGCAAAGTGCTGGGGGAAGGACATGTTTTGAGGAGAGGTTTGAAGGAGAAGAAGCGGTTGAGAGGCATGGAGGGCATCCCAGGAAGAGATTATCAGACATTAGACATCACCCACAGGTGAAAACGACTGCTCATCCCGAGCTTCTGTTTCCCAATGCTATGAAGACATGGGGAAAAAAATGATATTGCATTAAAATATTTTACAACAACATGTTAGGAAAAATGTTTTGGAGCATCCAGTTTATTAAACAGGACATTCAGTTTAATAAAGAGAGGCCAAAGTGTCGGTGGAGTGTTATGCTGGGAGTAAGAAGGCTTGATTAACCTCCTTCTGTACACGGAGCAGCACCACAAAATGCCCATCAGCGGGCAGCTGGGCGTTTACCCCGCACCCTGGGAGAGCGATCGGATGGGCAAAACTCAGTGGCAAAAAAACCCCCCTCTGATTTCAAAGGCAGAAGGATTAACCTGTAAGTGTTTAAATTAATACGAACCATGAGGGAAAATATTGAATGTCTTTGCTTTGGCTCGCTGTGTTTTTCTGAGAAGGCTGCAAAAGGAAATTTGTTGGGGGAAACAGTTTCTGCTGCTCCTGGAGGCGGCCATCCGGGATGCTGCAATTAGTATTTTAGGTTTCTATTATCTGAAACTCCACTGTCAGATGCTGTAAAAAGGGGTTTATAAATTCTGCACTGGGGTTTAAGTAAAACTATTTTATCTAGGGACTAAGAAATATGTGTAATTACCGTAGGTGGATAATGCTTTTCCATTGCCATTCACCAAAATTAGTTTACCAGATATTATTCCTAAGAGGTGTAATTAAAATCAACATAAAATCCAGAACACAGTGAAAATAAAACATTAGCAGATAACGTCTTTAAAATTACTAGACCAAACAGTCCTCTGCACTGCGGTACGAGCGTAATCACTCTCCAGCTCATAGTGTTTGTTTTCCCTGTACAGACATGCTTTGAACTCGCAGGCTTCTCAGGCGAGCGGTGACTTTGCAGCCCATTGTAAGAAGCTGTTATTTAATACTGCTCTCTGTATTAAACTCCTTCTCTAAAAAGCAAATGAGAGAACCTTATTGAATGTAGGGTCTCGGCACTGCGTTTGGCCTCTGCGCTGTTTCCTAAGCTCCCATCAAAAGCAGACTGGAAACCTCCACGGTTTTTTAGGCAGATTCAGATCTGGACCCACATACCAGTCATTAACTCCTGCCCTGGCAAAATGTCCAGGGATGTAAAAGGAACTCGTGCAAGGGGGGAAAACAAATGTCAAATCCCACACTGAGTAGCAGGAGAGGTATTTTAGAGACAGGTCCTTGCCCCAGATGTTTAATCCTGTTTTCTGCTCATACAGAAGACATAACCTGATGTTAGATGCCACCTCTCATTATGAATGTCTGGCCATCCTTGTTAATGAAAGATTTTGTTTGCTTTTTGCAAATGTTATTAAGCAAAGAACAAACTGATTGTCTAAATTGATTAAGCAGATTCA
This sequence comes from Steatornis caripensis, assembly GCA_013398225.1. NCBI lineage: Eukaryota > Metazoa > Chordata > Aves > Caprimulgiformes > Steatornithidae > Steatornis > Steatornis caripensis. The sequence continues at coordinate 401,264 of VZSC01014549.1, forward strand.
TTCCAGTGAAAAATTTATTATTTGCCTAGTTCATTTCATCAAATCAACTCAGAGGAAAAAGGCTCCATGAATTAAACTAATCACAAATATATATTTTAAGAGCCAGCCGTTACTGGCAGGATATAGTTAGTGCAGTCAATCACTAGGACAATAACTGAATTTTAAAGCAGCATCTTGCATTGCTTCTCAGAACCTTCGTTGCTTTTTCTTTCAGAAAATTTGTGTTTGGGGGTCAAATTCTGCCCCTATTTAGTCCCATATATTCTCACTAAACTTTTACGGGTGCCCAGGAGTCACTTTTGGGGAAAAGAAAAGTAATATTCAACTGGCATTTCCTATAAAATAGCAATCACACAGTAATAAGAAAGTTAACTCTGATAGATTAATAAGAATTTCTGAGTGCTTCAGTACAAGCTCTTGAAAAACAGATATTTAAAAAGAAAAGAAGTCATTCATTTATTAGGCTGAACACACACATTCATTAGACTCACATCACAGTCAGAGAAGGTTCCTGTGTAATCTTTTGCAGGACACAGATGGAAAAGTCAGCCTAGAATGCTAATATTCAATGCAGTTGAAAAGAAAGATCAATCATTACATTTATATTTCTCCAGCAAATTACAGATAGGGTTTGTGCTTTTTGTGAATGGATACACACGTATTTTATAGATATTTTTCCTACAAAGGTAACTTTGAAACCACCATTCATGAAACATCTTTTGTTGTCATCTAGATCTTTGCAAATACATTCGTCATGGATGGCGCGCTAAAAGCACCTGGGTCTCACTTAACAGTTGATCTAATAAACATAATTCTCCAAGTTTTTCTTCTTTACATCCTTTGAGCCCAGAGGTGCAGCAGCATCCATGCCAGGCTCCCTTCTCAGAGCGGCCTCAACTCCCGTGCCATTAACAAGGGTTAAGCAAAGACGTTGTGAGTGTGTATTGTGTGGTACAGCCTGGAGATACTTCTACCCATTTTCATCCCAGTCTCAGGTTAACAATTCAGAATAATATTTTTCTATCAAATGCTCATATTCAGTCCCNTAAGCAAAGACGACGTGAGTGTGTATTGTGTGGTACAGCCTGGAGATACTTCTACCCATTTTCATCCCAGTCTCAGGTTAACAATTCAGAATAATATTTTTCTATCAAATGCTCATATTCAGTCCCACAGCTCTTTGATGATGACAGTTTGGAGTAACTCTTGAATTGCCCTGTCTTGTGCTGAACCTCCCGAGAGCAATCTGGCTGGCACCCATGGTGTGCAACACACAGGCGCAAGTACACAAAAAACCGCTTTATAATTACAGCTCACCGGTCTCCTCTTCCTTTTTCAGTAGCTTTTCTCTAAAAAGTAAGGGGAAATTTTGCCTCTGCCCATGGCACTTGCTGAGGGCTGAATTTGTGGGGTGGATTCTTGGCAGCACAGCCGGTGCCTCGGCACCCACGCTTGCTGTCAGGTAGACTTCGGGACGTTAAACAAAAAAAGATTTTCAACAGCGCAGTGTAAGAGCAAAAGCTATAAACACTGTGGCACGAGCAATAATTTAAAAACACGTGGCACAGGCAGTAACAACAAGGCTGAAGAAGCTCACAGCTAAGACGGTAAAAGAAACCTCATATACGGAACAGCATTACAAAAAGAATTTAGTGCTTTGAAAGACGCAGTAATGACAGCTCTGAAGACTTCACCCCTCCCCTTCCCACCGCAGGGGAGGTCCCCCATCTCTACCCTGCCAGGGTGGGGACAGCAGCATCACGTCAGGAGTGTGCTGAGTGCTGCCAGCCCCGGGGAGGCTTAGGGAAAGGAAAGATCCCCCCCCACTCCTGGCTTCACCTGAAGCACCTGTGCCATTCCCTGTCCCCCCTCACTGGGCATTAGGCACGGCCCCTCCACTGAGCAGAGCTGCAAAAAGCAGCAGAGAAGGGCTGAAGCTGCCCAGATGAGGCCGTAACCCACCAGGGTTCACCGAGGGGCTCCCTGCCAGGGCACGGGGACAGTCAGGGAGGTGCCTACCCCAGCAGCACCCACCAGCGCCCACGAGCTGACCGCACCGAGGGGCGTGGGATGCTGGCAGCGCCACCCACCACCGCACTCCCCATCGAGGAATTCATGAGTCTGTTCTTTGGATAAGCAAATGTTTTGATTTGGGACTTTGAAAGGCAAGCAAGCAATGACAGCTGAGAAAAAAAATCCCACTCCCAATAACAGAAGTTTCCTTCAAAACCCTTGTCTGCTACATCGCACTAAACACCCGCAGTCTATATTTACACTGTCACTTTCAAGTGTTTTCCCCATCTTGTACTGAACTGGAGTCTATAATGTCTGTTTAATGGTACCTTGTACGCTGCCATACCCTCACTGTGCCAAGTGACTGATGCCGGAGCGCGCTAACAGATGCGCTCGGGACGGCGCCCACAGCACGGCCGGAACGCCATGAGTTGAGCATGCCTGTGCCGGCCACCGAGGCTCCTGCCGGCTCCGCAGCTACGGGTGCTTTCCCAGAGCGTATCATGGGAGTCACCGGGCAACACACCGCCTCATCACCCCTTGCATTGCATATCATATAATATATGCAATATATCCCCTTGTATTGCATCCCCGTGGGTTCAAAGCATCCAGAGAAAGTTAAACGCTGGTCCAATTTATTTTTTCCTTTTTTTTTCTCTTTTTCAAGCTTTATAAGCTATTCCCACAACATTGCAAGGCCTGACTTGTGATGTCAAGGGCAATACCAACCTGTCCCAGGATCGGCACAGCAGATGCAGCCCGATACCTCCAATTTATGGGTTCAGAGCTAGCAAAGCAGGGGGACAGCATTTCAGAAGCAAGAGCCTCAACTCCTTCGGAAACCAGACTAAAATATCCCTTGGCAAGAGACAACCCATAGCCTAAAGACCTCCAGGCTTAACGGACTGTTCATTTTTTAAAAGAAACCAGAGGAGGTGGCAAAGTCAGAAGCACGTGCCATTTCCTAGAGCGAGTAAACAGATGGAGACAAGCAGCAGCCACCCCCCCACCCCGGGCTCCCCAGGATCCTGCGGGCAGAGCGCCCCAACACGTCAGGTCCTTCAGCCCTGCTCCAAGAAGACGCGATGGGCAGTTTCGTTCCCACACCGGAATGGCTGCTGCCAGGAGATGCTGATGGCCGTAACTGGTATTTGATGCGATTCCCTGCACTCCATCACTTCCAATTCAAATCTGGCCTCAGTGGGGGAAATGCAGATTTATTTGGGAATGTTTAAGGTAACTGCCTTCCCCGTTGCCCAGTGACACCCACACTCAACTACTTAACCGCTCAGAGTGAAAAAATCTTTACTACGTCTTTTCATTTAAAAACCTATGTATTTGCCACTCTGATTCTTTTTAGTATCCCAAGGAACAGAAAACACTTTTCAGATCACATTTGCCAGCTGAGCCAGCCTCCCCTTTCTTACGGTATTGAGGACCAGGATGCTTTTCTGGAAGGCTGTAAGGATGGAGCCCCTGGCAAGCAGCACCCAGGTTTCCAAGGGGTTGCACACAAGGCACGGGGCAGAGCGGAGACCCCGGGATGCCGGACAAGAGCTCTGCCGGCTCACATCGGGCCGCTGACAAGTAACCCAAAATGGAACTGACAGAAATGTAACAAATTCTTTATTAAGGGCACAAGTATTTTTTAAAGCATAGAAGGCTTTATTAGGTTAATAAAACCAGGCTTTAACATTCTTATCCAAGAGCAGCAGTGGTGTGTGATCTCCAGAAAATCGAGCGCTACCGATGCCGTCTCTGGCTCTGGCTGGCATCGGGGTGCTGCGGAGGATTTGGCAGGGATGGGATTTCTCTCTAGGACATTGCAACTCCTGCACGCTCCAGAAGGTCACGCAGGCTGACTTTGTGGCAGGGTGAAGCACTCCGGCAAAAGGTCAGCGTGCCGTGGAAACCCGCGCACAGCTCCTCCTCGGGGGGCTGCAAACCTCTTGGTGTTCATTAGGATCTGCCTTGTTTTATCCCAGCCTACAGCGGGTTTTAAGGGAGCTTGTTTATCTTCTAAACCAAGAGCAACCCCTGGGGTACATCACGGACAGAGGGACTTGCTCACTCCGGCCGACCCACCTGCAAATCAAAGCTACAGCAGCGCACAGGTGGATTTCTGTCTCTCTCTCTCTCCACCTACCCGTATGTGCAAACGTATGTCCACACATATACAAGCTCTCTAGCAATCTATATCTCAGTTTATATGTGTACATATACATTTTTAGAATACCTATTTACTTCTATTTTTACTCCAGGTGTACAAATGAGACCCATCAGCACGTCATATAAACACTTCATTTAACTTCTCATTAGCATTTATTCCCTCTATCTCTGATATTTTTTTTAACTTTTTCTCTTCAGGGGAAAGAAAAGTGTCAGGGGAAAATATTTCAAACAAGTCTGGAAAAGGATGAGTAATTAGGCAAAATGCGTCCTTGCATTCAAAATGCACTCTCGTTCTTGCCGTCCTCAAAAATAAGCATAGCTGCAGCGCACAGGTCGCTTACAAACAAGCCTACACAGTTTCAGAGGAAATACGCGGCCACAGAGAAATACCGCTTGACTTTCCAGATTTTCCTTTTAGAAGACACCCTGGTTTATTTCCTTAGAAAGAATTATTCTAATAACAGGCTGGTTTTTTTTGGCCTCCTTAGCATTTTCCACAACTCTCTTGCATTTACCGGAGGCACGTTACATCACCTCTTGCTGCCTCCCTCGTGGTCTCTACAAAAGGTCTCAGCGTCGCCTGGCTGATGTGGTATCCCCACACAGCACCCCGGCAGGCCCGGGCTTGGAGGATGAGGCAAGTTTCTGCCCACGTTGGTACAGACACGCAGCCACGGCCTAGAGCTCCCCAGGACAGGACAGGGAGCACGGCTCTTAGAAAAACAAATGCGACACCGAGTTGCAACAAACGTTATCTAGCCACGAAAACGTTGCTGTGCAAACCGGAGCCCTGCTTCCCCCGGCCCGGCTCCAGGAGGGGGAACCCACCGGTGCACTGGGATAGCTGCCGGGTGCGCTCGGCGGAGCGTGGCAGCTCCCGAGAGCAATCAGAGGCTTCCCAGGAGGGAGAGGAGCAATAAAGCATGTGGCATGCTGTCACCGCGGGGGAAAAGAGGTGACGATGCCTCCTGTGAGAATTGCAGTTTGTGGGATTCCGAGAGGAGCGCCTGGCAAAGCCGCTGCCCGGCCAGCACCCGGGATGCGAGGGGTGAAGTGTGGGGCGGGAATGAGGCACCAATGCACGTTGTCACCCGCTGCCCCAGCAGCACCCGATCCCCAAACACAGGGGAACGCTCCTGCCCCAGGGAGCCCAAGGACGAGCCCCCTGCACACCTCAGGGGGATGCGCTCAGAGGCAGAAAAGGCCAATTCCCAGAGCCTGCCCTGGGCCACCAGCTTCTGCCATACGATAAATACCAAATTCTACATACTCAAAGGAAAAGCTCCCACAGGAAAATATTTCCCTGAATGTTTAAATTGAATGTAACACAAAATAAGAAACACTGCAGATGGGGATGGAGCTGCAAGGGCTGGAGGGTCCCGGGAGCGAAGGGCACCTGCACCCTCATGGAGGTGCAAGTCCTTTCCCCTAGCGCCTGCCACATGGGTGCCAGCACCTCTGGGAAGCCCCAGTGTGGCCCAAACCAGCCTGGAAGACCTCATTGCAGCTCCATTTCACCTTGCAGCCACCACCTCTGCAGTCTGTCCAGCCAAACCCAGGGGCACGGTGCACCAGCTGCTGGGACTCCAGGCCACAGCAGTCATGGCCAAGATGCTGTACCCAGCGAGGGGACACGGAAACATGGCATCAGCCATGCTGCATGGTGAGCGGGCCGGGACAGAGCGGACTCCTTGGTCCTCAGCAGCTGAATTAAAAGCCGGAGGGCGATGGCAGCAGCGTTGGGATCCTTTGAGTCGGTGGCAGTCAGCTGCTATTAGCACACAAAAGCGATGCCGAGCAGCCGAGCAGGACAAAAGGGGTGTGGGGCAGCCAGACAAGAGAGACAGAGGGTGGAGCGAGACAAGAATGGGAGAGGAGCCGCGCAGACAAGAAGGAGGGGAGGGAGACATGCACGCACGCAAAAATCAGAGAAAGGGAAAGACAAGGGGATAACAAGGCGGGAAGAGACCACGTGGGGAAGGGCGCTCCTCACCTGGCCTGCGGCCCCTCTCCTTGCCCCGTGCTGGTCCTCTCACTCTTTGCTTGCCCTGTGCAAGGACACCAGGGCAGAGCATCAGGCCTTTGGGTTGAACCCCCAAATCCAAGAGGATTTTCCCGCTCACCCAAGTTCTGCATCGCTACCAGTGAGGCTGCGATTGGTGGTTCTACAAAGGGACCTGAAGTAACTGGGTGCGTTTCTCACCAACACTCGTATTTCTCATTCCTGTTCCCAAAAATGTGCCTTGGATGATGTCACAGCCACCAGCACCCGCCTGCAAAACCAAGGGCTGGTCCTAGTTAACACCAGCTTACGGACAGGCATGGACCAGTGGGGCAAACACGCCAAAATCACTACTGTTGAGCCCAGGGAACAGGAGATGCCGCCAACGCACTCAGCCTCACCCCCGTGAGACCCCAGCCTCCCAAAGGACCCTAAAAATTCCTGTCTGCTTGGCATGTTTCTCCTTCACAAGCAGCCCACCAAACCGGGGAGTCCCGGGGGAGACGCTCCCCTCCCCTCCTGCAGCCAAGCGGCCCCAGCAGCCTCGCCAATATTTCAGGAACAAGGTGGTAGAATAACAACAAAACTCAGAAGAAAGGAAAGCTCCACATCAGAAGATGCCGTAGAGCTAAAACCCGCATCAGCTTTAGTTTCCCGATAACGCCCCTGTAAATGATGGAGTAAATGACAGAACAAATGCAAAACTCCCATCGTTCTCGAGGATATTTGAAAAGCTCTCGTGTTTCTAGTGTTTCATAAAACAAGAAAGTCAGAAATGGAAAACACATTTTTAAAATATGAACTTGCAGGGAATTCAATAAAAATGCATTTTTTTCTGACTGAAAACATTTCTTTATCTTCAGGAATGAAAAATAACACCACTGGCTAAAGTGTCTCAGGCTGGCAGCGCTCTCAGCTTCGTCTTTGAGCTCTGGTGCGCTTCACACAGCGCAGCGGCCAACGCTTCCCTCTTCTCTCACACTCCCATCTGCCTCCCCGATTCCAAACTATTTTTAAGACTGTCTTCTTTTTTGTCAGGATTTTTCTGATTTTCTTTCTTTTTCCAGAACACCAACACTATGGCATTTGCCTTTGAAAATAAAGAAACTTCACCACTTTTGTTTCACTGCCACTCTTTTGGCCACAGTTCTGGTTACCAACACCACCACCAGGGCTGATTTCACAGAAAGGCCCATTTCTAATCCCTACGCGCTGGCTGCTGCAGCACACGATTTCTCAACCCACACCATCCAAAAAAGCCACAGCACCAGACTGGTCGTCCTTGCGCCGAAGCACTCCGGAGCAAACAAAACATCTGAGAACGCCAAAAACTGGATGAAAGTAACTGGAAGTGAGTGCCGACTTCTCCAGCTCTCCTCGTTTGAGCCTTCCCATGCCAGTGAGAAGAAGGTTGACGAAAAAAGAGAAAAAAGGGAAAGGGGAGAAAAAAAAGGGAAGGGAACTTCTTGGATTGATCAGGATTGACTCACATGCGTGTTCATAACCTAAAACAAGGATCGCTGATCAGTTAAACCTTGACTTCAGCTACAGCTTAGCTAGAATAAGGATTTCATTTCCAAATGCTAACTTGCACATTGCTATTTATTTCTTAAAGCTGGGGTCATCATCATCTCTGGCTTTCCAACAGGGCTAACGCAGAGAATTTGTGGGTGCAGGCACTAAAACGTTCACAACACCTTTAAAAATGTTTTTTAAAAACTCCAGATATAGTTGTTAGGTTTCAAATGTGCAAAGTGTTAACCTCCCCACAAAAGCGACTTGAAAGGAAGATTTTTGATCAGCACCAGTATTGAGAATAATTCAGTTCATATGCGTTGAGATAGCTGTGGGAGACAAAATATTTTAGAAAACTGTTGCCCAGGATCCTTTACAATTTCAATTTTCTTCTCCTACAGAATTATGAGGTCTAACCCAAGGGCAAGCGGCAAAATGTCAGGCAGAAACAGGCAACAGGAAAAGAGGGAGACAGCAAAGATGTCCCCGCTCATAGACGCACATGCACATGTGCTGGCGCAACCCGTTTCAGGTGATGGGGAATTCATCTGTTAGCACAGATAACTCTCCACACAGGCTCCATAGTTTGCATTTAGATTTTTTCGTCCTTGCCTTTTAACTTCCAACACCAAGCATGATGGGAGTAGGTGATCTGGGAGCTAAAATAAGTGATGCGTTTTGAAATAGGAGAGAAGGCTAGGTTCGTTTGGATGTAAGACTTGATTAGGGTCACGGGAGATGGCTTGGGCTTGGGGACAGCGATAGGGGTACGGTAAATGTTGCCGCTGGGCTAATTCCAGCATCTTTTTCCTCCTTTGCATTCGATCCTGTACAGCTCAGGATAACCTGGAACAAACCAAATGGGTTTTCCCCACGCAGAGGCCTCCGGGAAGCGCTGTAGGTGCGTGATTTCAGAGGCAAAAACTTCTTCCCAGCCCAGCCCATCACATGGGAGCCAATTCCTGAGCGGCATGGTGACACCTCGGTCTTCAAGTCTTTCCCAAACTCCGTCAGGATACCCCGAGTCTTTGTGATCTAACCAAACGTATGTCACGCTTCCTCAAGTTAATAACAGATGTCCCAGGAAAGACAGCTCTCGAGGTCAGGGATTTTTTTTTTTTTTGCTTTTTTTTTTCTCTCTCCTTTTTTTCACTCTTGTCTTTTTGCTTCCCATTTGGAAGGGCGGGGGAGTCTCAAGCCGCTTCCCGGCCACCCCTCGCCCACCTCCCCGGCCAGCAGCCCCGGAGCCCGCGGCTGCGAGCGCTCTGTTTATCTTACACAAGTGTCCCTGAATGAGGAAAAATAAATAGAAGCAGCAAACATATGACTCCCCTTAGCACAAAACCTCCCCACCTCCTCCTCGCCTTTTTTTTTTTATTATTATTATTTTTTTTCCTCCTCCTCTGGCGACATAAAAAGAGGCTGCGTCTGCCCCTGTTGAATGTAAATGCCTTTGAAGTGGAACTAATCATTTCAAGGATAGTTTGCGTTGTCCTAACAACGCAGCTGAATTGNCTGAGCGCTCCCTGCGCCCGCAATGCGGGGGGGACGGGCCGGGACAGCCCCGGGGAGGGGCACGGCAGCCGGCCCTGCACGCCCATCCCTCCCCGGGCACCATCCATCCATCGCCCTCCGGGCACCCTTCCCCCCGCCAGGCATCCCGCACGCCCCTCGGTGCGCCCCCTCGAGCATCCCTCCCCAGGCCCTCCGGGCACCCCCAGGCTGCCGCCTGCGCTGGCCCCGCAGCTCCCGTTAATGCCATTAGTGACAGAGGTCGGGTTTCAATCGGGGCTCGGTGACACCGCGGGGCTGCAGCGGGTGCCTCGGAAATTCAGGTCAAGCAGCGCGGACTCGGGTTTCACGGTCAAGGCTACCGGGAGGCAACCTCGGAAATGCCCCACTGGACGGACCGACCGACGGACGGACAGACGCACGAAGCCAGCAGCCGCCGGGCACCCCCAGGCCCCCCCCAAAAAGCACAGCTTTTCTGCACCACCCTCCCCACATCTCTTCTGGGCTTGCATCCTTGCCCCACCAGGTCCCATTCCTGGCCAGGATCTCTGCGGTGGGGCAAGTTCTGGGTTAACTCCCCCGCAGCGGGCAGCTGCCGGCTGACAACTCTTTTTTTTTTTTTAAGAACACAGAAACATATTTTATTTACTGCCTCCTATAAATTATTTACTAGCCGGGCTGAGGTAATTCCATTAAAGCTGCATGGTTTGCTTATACCAAATAGTTATCTGGGGACAGCTTTTTTTTTTTGGCCATCGTAAAGCCACACGGTTGCCAGAGAGCGGGGAAAGAGGGGGTCAGCAGGAACCGACTGCAGGAGAAATGGGCCTCAGGAAGCAGCACAGCAACAGAAAGGAAAGAAACAGCTTCGCCCCGTCTGTTTATGAGGCCCTGCAAGCACGGAAACAGCCACCCCTCGGGTGGGAGCCAGCAACGGGGCTGGGACCAGCCTGGGCTCATCCTTCTGTGATGCTGAGCTGAACCAAAGATGGGGCTGGGGGTGACAACGCTGTGTGGTGGCAACCAAAGGGGTTGGCTGCCCAGCACCCTGGGCTGTTTCGACAAGACATGCCTGCTCCCCCGGGGGAGCAGTGGGGTACCAGCCCCAAGCAATCCCTCCACCTCAGTGCCCCTACAGAACGCAGCTCTTCCCACTCCAGCCCCGTTTGCCCCCACGGATACCCAAACCCACAGGCTCAGCACCTCTGGCCAGTGTTCCCGCACAGCTCAGCTCTTGGGGACAGGATCGCTTTAGCACCCGCAGCCCCCACGCTCATCCCCCTCAGGCCGTTTACAGGAGAGCAGCCGGTGACAAACCCTTGTGGGTTGAGCTCAGAGAAGATAAACACCCAAACCCCTGTATGCTCCCCAAGGAGAGGGAGAGAAAAGCCATGCAAAAGAGTGAGAGAGAGGAGAATTCCAGGTCAATATCAAGACACCATTTACCCTCAGAATTCCCAGTCTATCAGCATCTTCCCTTAGAAGAAACTCCCAGAGCTTCCCAGTTTGCAGGGGTGTAAAGAAGCTGGAAGGCAAACTGCCAACTCCCAAAAGCCAATGTTGCCTCTGGTTGAGATTCGACATATATGCACTACTGATGTTTACGTATGTATTTAACCNCCAGGCCCCCCCCAAAAAGCACAGCTTTTCTGCACCACCCTCCCCACATCTCTTCTGGGCTTGCATCCTTGCCCCACCAGGTCCCATTCCTGGCCAGGATCTCTGCGGTGGGGCAAGTTCTGGGTTAACTCCCCCGCAGCGGGCAGCTGCCGGCTGACAACTCTTTTTTTTTTTTTAAGAACACAGAAACATATTTTATTTACTGCCTCCTATAAATTATTTACTAGCCGGGCTGAGGTAATTCCATTAAAGCTGCATGGTTTGCTTATACCAAATAGTTATCTGGGGACAGCTTTTTTTTTTTGGCCATCGTAAAGCCACACGGTTGCCAGAGAGCGGGGAAAGAGGGGGTCAGCAGGAACCGACTGCAGGAGAAATGGGCCTCAGGAAGCAGCACAGCAACAGAAAGGAAAGAAACAGCTTTGCCCCGTCTGTTTATGAGGCCCTGCAAGCACGGAAACAGCCACCCCTCGGGTGGGAGCCAGCAACGGGGCTGGGACCAGCCTGGGCTCATCCTTCTGTGATGCTGAGCTGAACCAAAGATGGGGCTGGGGGTGACAACGCTGTGTGGTGGCAACCAAAGGGGTTGGCTGCCCAGCACCCTGGGCTGTTTCGACAAGACATGCCTGCTCCCCCGGGGGAGCAGTGGGGTACCAGCCCCAAGCAATCCCTCCACCTCAGTGCCCCTACAGAACGCAGCTCTTCCCACTCCAGCCCCGTTTGCCCCCACGGATACCCAAACCCACAGGCTCAGCACCTCTGGCCAGTGTTCCCGCACAGCTCAGCTCTTGGGGACAGGATCGCTTTAGCACCCGCAGCCCCCACGCTCATCCCCCTCAGGCCGTTTACAGGAGAGCAGCCGGTGACAAACCCTTGTGGGTTGAGCTCAGAGAAGATAAACACCCAAACCCCTGTATGCTCCCCAAGGAGAGGGAGAGAAAAGCCATGCAAAAGAGTGAGAGAGAGGAGAATTCCAGGTCAATATCAAGACACCATTTACCCTCAGAATTCCCAGTCTATCAGCATCTTCCCTTAGAAGAAACTCCCAGAGCTTCCCAGTTTGCAGGGGTGTAAAGAAGCTGGAAGGCAAACTGCCAACTCCCAAAAGCCAATGTTGCCTCTGGTTGAGATTCGACATATAGGCACTACTGATGTTTACGTATGTATTTAACCGAATAACTCAATTACACACAGGTACCTTTATTGCAGCTGAAGTTCTCTGCACTCCCCGTCTGTTACCTTTAAGTCCACAAATCCTCCCAATCCCCTCAAGCTAACGCAGGGCCTGTGAAGAAAGGAGCAGAAATTGCAGCTCGCTATATCACCACCAGAGAGATGTAATAATGTTTCTAATCAGTGAACTTGAATATTTTGAATTTGCTTTAATTCCTTCAAGCAAACACTTCATTTTCACATGGATTCGGTCACACTTTGTTGGCATTTTCCTGCCCAAATACTCTCAGCTCAAGAACATTAATGTATTACTCAGCAGAAGCTACTCAGAACATTAATGTGTTCCTGATAAAGCATTTTATATGTAAAACATGGAAAACCTGTTTCAGTATAGATTAAACCAAGGCATTTGCTGATTAGCATGGATACACCAACTTCTGGGAGGCCAGAACCTGAATGCTGAAGATAGAGCCCAGGTGTGGAGCAGGTGCCTGCCAGCCCTTCCCGTGCTGTCCCACCGCCCCGGCAGCAGAAAGGCAGAAGTCCCTTCACAGCAACTGGAGTTTTTGCAATTTCTCTGGGCTTTACAGTAGCCTCAGAGCAGCTGAGCAGCAGATGCTTCAGCATTTCACCTTGTTAGGCAGATACCCCCCAGCCATAAGTGCTTCCTGGCTGCCTGTCTCGTCTCACAGGACTTTTCAATGCTTTTAAAAGTCAGATTTAATAGCACTATTTACAGAGCAGACACTGAGCAGGCAGTCTCTCCATGTCAGCTCCTCCAGGTCCTCTCAGACATGAGCTGCCATACCGGAGGCTGAGATTTTCCCTCTAAGAGCACAGCCCGTGGAAGCAGACCACGTCTTTGCCTGTCTGCAGCAACCACTGCTTGATGTTCCTGAGAGACCCAGGGATGCTGGGGGATTTCATGTCTTGGGAATGTGAGTTCACGTCTCCTGATTCATAAGTTAAGCTTAGGAATCACACAGCTCTTTCTTAGGAATATATTTAGTCCTTTTAAAAGTTTCTGGCTTTTTGGTTCTCCAAATCATGTTTTTGACCCTAGACATGGAGATTCTAATATATGGCCCAGAACTTTATGGTAACCCCAACAAACCTCAAAGACTGGCAATATCCTAACTCACTTCTCAAGTATCATCATAAGAAACCAGGTTTCTTTTCTTTTGTTGCACATGTTTGTGACATTCGCTGTTGCTGGTGGCAGACACAGAAAACACATTCAGGATTCGTGAGGCTGCAAACCAGAAATACTTGCACTGGTCTAGGGCTTGGATCTGAAGCCCCACAAAATCAGCAGCTCCAGCTGACTGCAGCAGCCTCTGCTGAGCACTTACAACAATTCACGAGGGCAAGCAGGCCAGTGGGGTTCGCACAAATGCTCACATCCTCAGAGGTACGTACTTGAGACCTGGGTTGTGAAAGGCCACCGAGTTTGAGCCAAGCGACAGGTTCCCCTGGCTCGGTGTGTTACCACGGGCATCCCTGGCTGCAGGGCTGTTGGACCTGCTCGTCCCAGCATCAGATCAAGTCCTAAGCTTCCTAAAACAACATACTTAAGTGGAAGTTACTCAGTACACCTCTGCTTTCATTTAGAAGAAACCTACATTTTAATGTCTTGATAAGTACTTAGATTTCTCTAGCCACACCACCTTGGTAACCACAGAAATTGTTTATGATAACTGGTAAAGCCACTACTCTTTCATCAGTTACAGAGTAAGTGCTTTATGATAACAACAAAAAAAAAAGTGTGCAGGAGTGCCAAAGTATTTAGGTATTTCATTCAGTCTATTCCCTCTACGTCTTGAAAATACACACAAAGCAGCCAGTTCTACTATACAAAATGCCGATGTAAAATATTCATACATTTGGCAACGTGCGTTTGTTTCTCCTCTTTCCATATCATCTTTTCTGAAAGTATCCTGCAGGGAGTCTGAAATTCTCACCCAGTCCTTCATCAGCTGTTAGTTTACTGAGTTAAGACAGAAGAAGGGAGGCAGCAATAAAAAGAAACCCTCCACCCCAAAAAAGCAAAAGCCTCAACTTGAAGCGTGCTGGGATAAATTTTGAAAGGTTTGTAAGACAAAAGAGTGCAAACAGCATGTAGCATGAGAAAGGCTTAATGCTCAAAGAAATACCCTTCAAAATTAATACATCTGTTGGAGCTGCAAGAGCTCCTTTAGTTGCAGCCTGCCTGCATTAACACTTTTGGACAGCCTAGTGCCTCTGAGACTCGACTGAGCAAATATTTCAGACACATTTTTTTTATGATGCTCCAGGTTGTCAATCTTTACATAGCATCAAGAGTAGGGTCTCTTAAGAAAATACGATGTGAATCCCAATAAGCAAAACTAAGAAAAAAATAAGTCTAACAAAAAAAAAAAATGAAATCTCGTTTTTTTCCGCTTTAAATGTGGCTAGATTCTGATCAGTGGTAGTGATCCAGGACACAACTCTTCTAGGCATACGATACAGTGAAATATCATTGCCGTGGACTACAAAGACATTGCTCGGAGTTTGTTTTATGCTGAAACAGACTTAACTAGATCTCAGCCATTAAAGAGTGATGCTCATCCTCCCATTAGAGGAGCTGCTGAATCCAAGTAAAAACATTTTGTAAGTGCTGCAGCAGCAGCAGAGCCCCATCCAGTCACAAACACACTCCCCTCTCCTGGACAGCATCTATTAAGTGATGATAACACATATGCAGTGATGCAGCCTGGGCAGCATCNCTCAGCCATTAAAGAGTGATGCCCATCCTCCCATTAGAGGAGCTGCTGAATCCAAGTAAAAACATTTTGTAAGTGCTGCAGCAGCAGCAGAGCCCCATCCAGTCACAAACACACTCCCCTCTCCTGGACAGCATCTATTAAGTGATGATAACACGTATGCAGCGATGCAGCCTGGGCAGCCTCCTCTCTCCCTGGCTGTAATTTTGGCTCTCCCATCCCTGCACCCTCCTGACGAAGCAGTTTGTAGCATCAAGCTCCAGTGAGACACTTGAAAGCTCACTCTTTTTTTTTTTTTNACTTAACTAGATCTCAGCCATTAAAGAGTGATGCTCATCCTCCCATTAGAGGAGCTGCTGAATCCAAGTAAAAACATTTTGTAAGTGCTGCAGCAGCAGCAGAGCCCCATCCAGTCACAAACACACTCCCCTCTCCTGGACAGCATCTATTAAGTGATGATAACACATATGCAGTGATGCAGCCTGGGCAGCATCTATTAAGTGATGATAACACGTATGCAGCCATGCAGCCTGGGCAGCCTCCTCTCTCCCTGGCTGTAATTTTGGCTCTCCCATCCCTGCACCCTCCTGACGAAGCAGTTTGTAGCATCAAGCTCCAGTGAGACACTTGAAAGCTCACTCTTTTTTTTTTTTTAAATCTTTCCTCATTCAAACAGTCCCAGCTTGAGATAGCACCATGTATTACTACGCCTGTCAGGGAGATGCTGAGGATACGGGCAAAAAGGCCGGGCTGCTCCTGGTCCGGGCTGTGGCAGGGAGCACAAAGGGGCTGGTGGGGGGCGAGCGGGCACAGCCCAGCATTTCCACTCATCTGCCCACCTGCGTGCCTATCGCTGGTGACAAAGGCTGCAGCAAGACAGCTCTGGGCCAGCGAACACGGGAGAGCTTTGAAGTCTTCTGCCTTGGTTCCACCCCGCACCCCTAACAAAGCGGGTGGCTGCATCCCCAGAGCACGCTCTGCCTGCGCCCACACGCCAGCACCCTGCTGCACCGCAGCAGCAATGCAGACACCCCCATGCCAGCACCACGCTGCACCCACCTCAGCACCAATGCATACACCCACAGCAGGCGGGACAGTAGCAGGAGAGGCCTTTATGGGGCCACAGCACTCCCCACCTGTCCAAGCCTCTGCCCAGCCTGGTGATGCTGTGCACCGGTGGGGTAAAGCAGCCACTGCGATGAGGCTGCCGAGCTCTTTTGCGCGTTGCACCAGGATGGAGAGATGCACCTCCTGCAGCCTCACATCCCCAGGAAAGGAGAAGGGTCCCACAGCCAGGGATCCTGCCCTATCAGGGTGGAGGGGACAAGATTTGGGAACCCTACATGTGTTGGTGAGAGCATGCTGTGTGGCAGCACCTTCAGGGTAAGAGCCAGAACAAGTCTGCAGCATGGCAAGGAGGGCAAACAGCCTCATCCACGGGGTGAGGTGGTCGTGCCCTGGAAGCAGTGAGAGGGGCCATCCTGGCCTCCCATGCTGGTGGCTGCAGAGAGACATTCCCTGCTAAGAAACTACCTCTCCCATTGCCGTTTGTCCTTTCTGCGCCAAAACAGGCTGCTCTGCGTTTTTCCATATATTTTCCTAGGTCTCTCTTAATTTAACAGGCCTCGCTGATATCTTCAACAACACTACACCAACTTACTCCAAGGCGGCTCCTGACCATACCCCAGCTTATCCTGAAGCAACCAGAACAACCTACAGCCTCAGGAAAGTACCTCTACGGCAATGAGCCTGGGCACAGTGTGAGTCATAATGGGGCAACCGGGAGAACTGAGCCCAAACACCTCACCTGTGGCATATGCAGAAGTTGGCTGTGGTTCCTTTGTTGCTGGGGTTTTTTTGCTCACTAGAATCATCAGGACGAGGAAGTGTTAGCACTTGGCTGAGGAACACCATCTGATTCACACCTCACACCAAATACAGTGCAGAGCGCTTTGGTATCTGCAGGTGAGGCTGTTCGACCTCCTTCACGCACCGAAGCTCTGCCCTGGTTATTTGCTCAAAGACTTCAGGTTCACAGCTTTTCACTGGGCATTACAAAGTTCCAGCGACCAACAGCCAGCAAGCGCCTCTGGCCAGCAGCACACAGCCCAGGAGCCCAAACCCAGCACAAAGATCCCTTTTGATTTCTTTGCAAAGGCATTCGAATGAAAAACGTTGCGCTTGCTCAGGTACCGTGGAGCTGAGCTGCTGCGGTCCCACCAGCAGAAGACACCCAGGGTCAGGCGCCCTCTGCAGCCCTCCTCGCCCCTTCACTCCTGGGTCACCAGGAGGGCTCAGCAGGGAAAACGGGCAGGATCAGGCCCTTCACTGTTGGAATTATGTCCCATGTGTTCCAAGCACTTTTGTACCTGAGAAATTAATGCCCGAGTTAACCAATTAGGTCACTCTGAGTCACACCAGAGTATCATCTGCACAGGATTGCCTTGACGTCCCCTGTATTTCCTCATTTCTTTAATTCTCTATCACAATTACAGACTAAAGAATTTTCCAATTAAGATAATTTACATAAGCAAGTGTGGCTTAGTGTAAACAATTATCATCATGTTATTGCATGAAAATGTGCAATTAATCCACAGATTTTCCTAAAGACTATTGTATTAAGAAAGAATCTGTGACAATACTGGTGCCTTCCTTAGTTTCCTATTCGTGCTGTTGAAATGAGAGAGGCAGTGAGGCTCCATCCTGACAGCACACACGCACGCACGTCGCCCTTCGTTCTGCCTAGGTACCCAGTGTTTCATGCTCCAGGATTTACCTCCCAGAACAGTAGGCTGAAGGAAAAAAAAAATAAAAGAAAAATATCACACCACTGACTAACCTTTAACACTGTCAATGTATTTGTTCCTCTTCCAAACCAAAAAATTACAAGCCAAATTGTATTAAAGTACCCTTCATAAATATTTTCAAAAGGTGAAACAAAGATCAAAGCAATATACAAAACAGCTCCCTAATTTTGCTTTGTTTCATTTGTTTTACTCAAGCATCAGAGGGGCATCAGGAGGCAGGCTGTGATGATTTTTAATGATCCTGTCATTCCAATGCTATCCCAAATCTTTCTGTGCATTTTACTTTTAAATGTTTTCTATTATGGGGCAACAAAGAGCTATTCATTCTGCCTAGCACAAACCTTAGTTTTGATTAAGCACTTCTGGTAACCATTTAGGGTGCTAAAATCTATCATTGCATTTAATTATCCTTGGTTTTTTATAGTCTTCTTTATTGCTCATTAAATTACTAAAGATGCTTTTGCGGTTTGTTCTTAAGGAAGGATCCAGCAAGCAAGATACGCTGGTGAAAGGTTGCTCAGGTTTCCGCAGCATCTGAAGCTGACAGCATAAATTCACTGATTTTTTTTTTTAATCAAAGGATAAGCAGCTCTTGTAAAACCCTGGCACTTTGGTCACCAAAGTAATAGTCACATAAAAGAGGCCTTTTAGGTATTGGGTTTGGTGAGCAGCATTATTCCAGAGTTCAAAACATTTGGAGAAACATTTCCATAATTCAAAGCTGAGCAAATCATTTTGGCTATGAACGTGGATGTGAAGGTATTTGTTTTACCTGGGCCAAGGCATTTTGGCATCTTTTGCAAACAACGCTACAAGATCTGCAACACGCCTGCGTGCACGACCAGGGGCTCCACACTGGTGATGGGCTCCACCGCCCCTCGCAGCTGAGCCCCACCAAGGCAGCCAGAAGACACGTGTACCAGGGCAAGATCTCAACGATGCCCAGGCACTGGAAATACTGGCCGCCGTTCCTGCACAACATGAAAAAAACATTGACTCATAGAATAGTTTGGGTTGAAGGGACCTTTAAAGGCCATCTAGTCCAACCCCCTTGTAGTGAGCAGGGACGTCTTCAACGCAACCAGGTTGCTCAGAGACCGTCCAACCTGACCACGAACATTTCTAGGGTTGTGGCATCGACCACCTCTCTGTGCAACCTGTGCCAGCGTTTCACCACCTTCATTGTAAAAAATGTCTTCCTTATATCTAGTCTGAATCTACCCTGGTTTAGTTTAAAACCACTACCCCTTGTCCTATCACAACAGGTCCCAAAAGATGGTCCCAAAGGAGCCATGCCAGTATTCTGATTACACCACATCTGCCGATGCCATGAACGAGTATTGCCGGTCCTGGTCCCTGTTGCCAGCTGCAGCCCCAGCGGCCCTCGGTTTGACCACAATGCATGGTTCTTACCCCAAATCACAGACAAGACATAAGTGGTGACCCTCTGGGCAAAAACCCACTGAAAAAGCACATAGTTAATTTTTATTACTGTTACTCATTTATAACTTATTTCCCCCTAACCTCCTAACACTCTCTGCTCATTACTTCCTCCTGGCTTCCTCGTGCTGGGACTCTGCTGCCCTCAGCGATGCTGTGGATGGGTGCAGATAGGGCCGGGGAGCGTTTGCTCCTCCTGCCCGTGCCTCTCCATCACCCCAGGATGCTGCAGCACGGATGGCTGTNCAAAAAATGGTCCCAAAGGAGCCATGCCAGTATTCTGATTACACCACATCTGCCGATGCCATGAACGAGTATTGCCGGTCCTGGTCCCTGTTGCCAGCTGCAGCCCCAGCGGCCCTCGGTTTGACCACAATGCATGGTTCTTACCCCAAATCACAGACAAGACATAAGTGGTGACCCTCTGGGCAAAAACCCACTGAAAAAGCACATAGTTAATTTTTATTACTGTTACTCATTTATAACTTATTTCCCCCTAACCTCCTAACACTCTCTGCTCATTACTTCCTCCTGGCTTCCTCGTGCTGGGACTCTGCTGCCCTCAGCGATGCTGTGGATGGGTGCAGATAGGGCCGGGGAGCGTTTGCTCCTCCTGCCCGTGCCTCTCCATCACCCCAGGATGCTGCAGCACGGATGGCTGTGTTAGAACGGTACATTACTCGGGGAAAGCTGGCAGCGAAACAGGGATTTTTCAGTCTCACAGTAATAACAGACGGAGCAAAGCCACAAATCCCCCGTAAGTTCTTCACAGGCAGCATCCATCGCAGGACATGCCATGCCCCAACAGGCAGCCTCTGCAGCGATGGCCCATGGGATGTCCTGCCTCAGCCCAAAGGCCACATGCACCACGAGACACTGAAAAACCTGGGATTTCCCTCTGAAAACCAGCAGCCACTGCACACCCTCACCCCTCTCTCCTCCCTTCCCTCCCTACAACAAATTCAATAGTTTAAACTCATGTTCCCTACCCAGAAACACAAAGCCTTCCCCGTGCTACATGAAGGCTGATGCCAGCAGCATGAAGCATCCTCCCAGCCTCTTCCAGCTGCCCCAAAACCAAGACGCCTCTCCTGCCCGACCCAATGCCGGGGCGGCAGCATATTGGCAGCCACGGTGTAGCCTGGAACATCAGGCTTTGCTTTGCATCAGGCTTTGCAGCTTGGTGAGTTTCAAAACCAACATGTGCTCCTTTTCTGACACTTTTTCATTCCTTCACCTAGTCTGTCCATTTAGGGGAAAAACGGTGATCATAATGTACGTGGTTATATTAATTCAGTAATAAGATTACCAGCCGATGCTAGGACAGAACAGTGGATTTATCTCTGGTTATTTTATGTAATATTGAAGCCACACTGGTATTTAAACACTGTATTACATTGTGGTTTTGTAATCTCAAATGAAAGCTATTCAGTTAATTCTCTGAGCTTCATTATGTTCTCAAATTCCCTCTCTGTGCTCATTCTGAACTATATTTACTTAACTATGAAACCGTGAGCAGCCCATGTGAATACAGCAGGGATTTCCCCTGTTCATAAATTTACGCACTCTACCCTTTATCAGCTTAGCAAATAGCATGGCTCAAAGGTTTTATGGGTTTCCACTTTCTTAGCTGCTACTTTTTTGCATGAGGTTGTCTTAGCTTTCCATTTAAGCCATCTTCCAGGCACAGCCCAAGCCCTAG
Source organism: Steatornis caripensis (assembly GCA_013398225.1). Lineage (NCBI taxonomy): Eukaryota > Metazoa > Chordata > Aves > Caprimulgiformes > Steatornithidae > Steatornis > Steatornis caripensis. The sequence goes on from VZSC01014549.1 coordinate 421,964, forward strand.
CAGTTGGCAGTCGCAGCTTCCACAGGGCAGGATCTGCTGTGGCTTTGGAGCCCCGTGCACGTGGACTGGAGCTCTGCGTGCCACCAGAGCAAGGAGAGATCACCTTCCTGAGCACGCGGCCCTCGGGATGGTGGGTACATGAGATGCCAGGTGTGGTGCTGGCAACATCTTCCCCTTGGGCTATTTTTAGTTTTTCAGATGCCAATATGGCCAAAACCCTGCCACCCTAACCCAGGTAGAATGCCTGCCTTCCCTCTTCTTGTGTCTCTGAAATCAGGTGTGCACAAATATTTTCCCATCTCTGTTATCAAACCATTTTGACCGAGCAATGAGAACATCATCTGAAGTGCAATGTCCATCATCTCAATATTTTGCCATGTGCTGACATATTCCCTTTTACACCTCCCACGGGGCAGAGATGTTGTAACCAGGGCTGCAGAGGCCACCCTGAATGGCCAGGCTGAGCCAGAATGAAGCGGGTCCAGAGGGGCTGAGCCCTGCTGGCTCCAACCTACCTCGCGGCAGCGGGGCTGGTGCCGGCGCAGGGATGCTCAGCTCTTGCTGCACTGCCCTCCATCACTGCTGGGCACATCTCCCACGTCAGTGAAACATCAGAAAATAACAAACTCAAGCTGGAAACAGGAGAAAGCGGGTGAGGAGACAGGAAAATATCAGGAAATGCCACGCAAGGTTCATTCACATCTTGCAAAACTGCAAAACCAAACCCAAGACTGCTCTGATGGGGTCCTCTCCACTCCCTTCCCTTTGAACCCTGTGTCCTCAGAGCCTGAGCCCACCTCCGGGGCCTGAAAGGCACAACCAAACAATTAGCCGTGCTCAGTAAAGCTGCCTCCATCCAGTCACCCATGGCTCTTCCCAGCACCTGGAGAACACCAAAAGCTGGGCTGGCAGTAGCCCAGTGCAGACTGTCCCCACCAGCTGTGGTGACCAAGGTCCACGTGGCAAAGGTCCAAGATGACACCTCTGAAAGTGGGAACACCAAGCAGCCAGAGCTCCATCCAGGCACCAGCAGCCAACGCCAAAATCAGGGTCAGTGGATTTAGAGGCATCACTGAGTGACCTCTAGTCACCTCCCCATGAGGTATCCCTGCAGCTCTGGAAGGCGACCCAACACCTCTGCATGGTGTTCTGGCATTGCCACCACAGAAAGCAGCGCTGGGAAATGAAGCCACATCGCTTGAGGGAAGGAAGAGAAGAGGCACAAGAAAGGGAATATTAATAGGCAATTACCGTCAGGACAGCACATGTCAGAGAAATGATCGGTGCTCTCTTCTCTAGAAAGCTTCCCCTTCCGTCTCCACTCCTACTTCTCCTTTGGGAAAACCAGGCAGAGAAGCACAAACCTCCTAAGTGCTCACCCAACTGCCAGCAGTGGAGGTAGGAGCCCACCATCCCCAGGGGCTGTGCTCTCCACCAGCCATGTGTCACCTCCCCGTGCCCCATCCCACCCTCCCAAGGGAGTGCTCTCCACAGGCTGGGGCTCCCCGAGATCGCAGCAGGGGGGCGACGGCTGCCAGCACAGGTAATGGGGTTGTTTGTCTGGAGCTGGTGCTCCAAGAAGAGGTGTGGAGATCAGACCACGGGTGGGCCGCAGGGGTGGCGGAGCTGCACGGTGATGCTGTGCCCAGGGACAATGCACCAGCAAACATGCGCACTTGCATTATATTCACCATGTAAGGTTGTTTGGGTCCCCAGAATCTCCCCATTGACTCCCACAGGCACCATGCATGCACAATTTGGACCCCATAACTTATCCATATGGACACCAAACACCATAACACACTGGCACACTTGCGGTGGGTGGAAGAGGGAAGATAGGCTCCCCACTGCTCCTCGAGAGAAGACGAACCCCCACCAGAGCCCTCCACTTGGCTGGCCACTACAAAGAGAAAATGAAAACAATTTGCAAAAGTTAATCAATATTTTCAAGCTTTTTCACTCGCCCCAAGGACTACTGTCCCCTTTCCAATGGAAGTGGGGAGTCTCTCACGCCCACAGGACTCCAGGAATGGAGCACTGAGCAAACAGCAGCAGGGCAACAGCAAAACCCCAAGGGTTGACATCATCTTAGGACCACGCACAGGAAACCGGTTTCTGGTGCGCAGCATTTCCTTCTGCACAGGCACCAATCACTGCCATTGCCATAAGCTCCACTCCACCACGGGCCAGGAGGAGAAGATGGATGGAAGGATAGAGAGGTTTTGCAGAGAAGCTCTCTTTCCTTCTAGTGATGTGGAGAGAAAGGGAGGAAATTTCCAGGTTGGATTGTGGCACAAAGCGTTATGCACAGCTCTGATTATGAGAGAAAACGATTCGGTGCTCCAGACAAGCAAGGACTAAGTGCTGGTATTTTTGTTCTCCCAGTGGCAGCCAAGTGCTGGCACTTTTCCTGCCCTAAATAAAAATATTTACAAAGTATTTCACTTGGGCAAGAAACAGATCCAAGTGCCAGGGGAGGCAACAGAAAGCGAGAGGGGGAATCAGACGAAGCAGCATCACTGCTGCCGGAGCCACAGGAGCTGCTCCCGGGAGCTGGAAAGAACCTTCCCTGCATCACTGCCTTCCGCACCGCAGCCAAACTGCACCGCTCTGAGGCCGAACAGTGGGCGAGGAGTAATCTCCCTTCCCCAGAATGCTTGCTTGCTAATTGTGATGCATTATCAGCTAAAGCCGTTTTGTAATGAAGCAATAAGACCCAATGAAGTTGATGTTATCATAGGATAATTGGCCATGTCAGGCAGCCAGATGCCTCAAGGCAAAAGCAAAAGCTGTTTAACGTACCAGGAAGGTCAATCAGCAGATAATGTCCATTTTCTCTGAATTTATTGCCACCGTATTGGCCTTTTCATTGAAGGAGCTTTCAACAATTTCATCCTTGATGGTATGTATATATTCTTGTACTCATGTTAAAAACACTCCAGGGTTGTAACAGCAGCAAAGAACTTCTCCAGCTTTTAAAAATAAAAAAGTGAGACAGCCTGACTATGGGCTCAGAGAAGCCAAGCTCTGAGCAAGCAGTAATTACTACAGAAGGGAGCAACAAATGAGGCTTCTGAAAGTCTCATCTCGATGAAAACTTCAGGCAACCAATGCATTACTACAGTTACAGCCACCAAACAGAATGCAAGTTGTGCACGGAAACCCACTGCCAGGTGGTCACAGCAAGAGAGAAGTCACTATCCCCAAGCCAGCGCCTGTGCACAGGGGCTGCTGCACACGGAGCTGCGGGGAGCGAGGAAAAGAGGTCTGGCACCACCCTCACCCCATCCTGACATGAGGTGTCACGGGCACCCAGAAGACGTGAAATGTCTCTAGAGACAGCGGCTCCCATCCCAGTGAGATGAGCCCATCACCGCTGGCAGCAGAGACATGGGGACACAGGGCTGAGGTCTGGGCTGTACCTCCTGCAGGATCCAGCTCTTGCTGAAAGCATATTTCTTACTCACACACATCACCCCACGGCACCTTCTTCAGGCTCTAAATTGACGGCAACCTCCCCCTGACAAGCCCCCGGGTAAATCGCTCCCATCTCCGGGTCTCCTCCAGCGGGTGGGCAGAGCCAGGGCTGCACTTTGCAATTACATGGTCCAGCACAGAGTGATTCGCTTGGAAATAGGTATGCATGAAAAAGAGAGACGGCACAGCCAAAAACCAGGCTACGAGACCATCTGATCAGATTAAACAGCTACAACCATTCAGACAAAAGCCATGTTCTCTCCAACCCAGATAAAAGGGAGGTTGTTTCACTGAACGCCTGACTGGTACTTTACAGCAAAGAAAATAAAAGCAATAACATCTTTCCATTTCCAAGCACAAAGCAGGGCAGGACACACTTCCCAGCCAGCTCTATGAAAGGAAGAAACCGAGGCAGAGAGAAATGACTTGCAATAGTTGAAGGGAAAAGGAGAGCATGTCCCAGCCCGCTTCAAGGCTGTACCTCAATACTGATATTGTTAAGAACAGTCATGTCGCTCCATAGTACTTAACAGGGCTTATTAATAAAAGCTGGTCATCTCCCTTCTCATCCGCAAATAAAGTGTTATCTCTTGGAGAGGTTCATATACTGGAATAAAGAGGGAAATCTGTATGTTCCTGGAGGCCTTTCCAGCAACCACCGGAGAAGACATGGGTAACAACACAGTAAACCTGTCCAGGCCAAGACAGACAAGAAAAACGGCGCAGAAGGCCAAGGAAAGGCCTATATTCAGAGGGACGATCCTAGCACGTGAAGACTGCTATGGTCCAGAAAAGTAAACGGCCCACCAAGAGTCCCAGGGAACCGAGGAAAAGACCCTGGAGCCCAACACTCTCTCCTTCAGCTGCAGTGCTCAAAGCACCAGGGCTTCATGTCTTTCCCATGCAAGAGCTCTGAGCATCCACATTTTCAGCTACCTTTTGCTGAACTCTTCCAGGCTTTACAAAGCAGCAGATTCTGGTGTTTAATGGTCCAAGCCTCTCCAAAAAATGGTTGAAAGTGGCAGAATTTCACCCATTTTTCATTTCTTTAAGAGGGAATTCTTCAAGCAGATCAGCTGCCGGGAACTGGCTCTAGCAATGCCTTGCTTCTCAAACCCACCCACAAGGTCTGGAGTTCAAGTTTGCTGCGACAAAGATCTCTGCCAGCATCTCCCCAAGGCTCCCCGCATAACAGGCAGCCGCCAAGGGCTGTGCAAGCCAGAAAGAGGATTTCTCACAGCAGAGCCCAGCAAAAGAGCTGCTCCAGCCAGGAGGCTCACGGACTCCTACCCTTTCTCCATCCATATACCTTTTTTTCTTTCCGGATATCAACAATCTTGAGCAATCCAGAAATTCTTCCAGATAAAGTAGCAGAGAGGCTCTAATTCAGCATGGAAGTTGGATCTTCTAATTGTATTAGGGATTTATACATTGAGTTAGTAAAATGCCATATGGCCCATGTAATGCACGCTGGTTTTTCCTTGGCAGGCTGTGCAGGCTGCTAACAGCAGACAAGGTCATAACATGTCTCCTTATCGCTGCTGGATGTTCTGTATCCCAGTCCAGCTTTTACTGCATGTCATCCAGCAGAGAGATTGGATGTACTTGCTAACCTCTTGCCTTCTCAAAGGATTCCCATTGCCAGGTCTTGTGGCAGAAACAGGGTTGCCTCCTGTCACAGTGCCCAAACCAGGACACCTTCAAAGCCATTACTGCGCATCTGGGTTTAAACTTCCCAGTAAGGCATTGTCCTGGGTGCAAACCATATTCTAAATATCACTTCCAGTTTCTGTCCTGGCTCACATGGACTCAGTGCCTCCATCCTCTGCCGTACAACACCCTGCACATCCTTGCTGGAGCTCCAGCCCAGCAAGCGTGAAGACCTTCCTTGTAAGAGGTGCCCAACCTCCACAGACCCCAGGGATGGACGTTGCACTGAACTGGCCCAATAAAAGCAACAAATCAAACACGTCCACTCACATATAGCCCTTGTTTCGGGGTCCGTGGTGGCTGGTTTGCCACCCTTGCTTAAGGCCACCTGTGCAGCTGCTCCATCACCTTCCCAGTGGTGGCACAAACGCCTGAACATGTGGCGTTTCAAACTGGGGACAGTTCCTGTGCCGTTTACAACTGCTGCCAGTCAAACCACATGGAAATCGATACATACGGGCTGGCTTGCCTCTCCTCATTAGTCATTTCTAGCCTGACACAACACACATCAGCCCAGCAAACAACTTAACATCAACAACCAGAAGAGAAATGCAAACCCCGCATGCTCTCGCTCAGCCTAACCAATCTATTAAATATATCAAATAAATTAGTAAATGAATGGGCTGTCCCAAGAAGAGTGAAAGGGAAGGGAGGACACCTGCTCTCGAATATACCTCCAAATGTCTCCAGCAGCTCCCCCCCAAGCCTACCTTTGCCCACAACAGGCCATACGATGGGCCCCAGGGAGACAACACAAGGACTGCGAGCGCAGCTGCCCACCCCAGAAGGCAGGTTTCCTGTGCAAACTCCTGCTGGCAGCTGGATGTTGTTTTTCCGCTTGGCTTCAGGAGTTACCATCATTTCTCAGGAGCACTCCTCTTAAATCAGTCACCTCCGGGTCTCCCTGCTTGGTTTCACCCCATGACAATGTCCGTCTGAAGGGCAGATGTTGCGTGTGGGAAATGTTCCAGATTTCCGGGAGAGGGAAGGTGACTTTTTTTGGGTTTTTTCAGGAAAGCAATCAAGTTTCATGCGGAAAAATAAGTCTGGCTGTTTGGTCCAGAAGCGGTTTCTCACCAACACACTCCAAGTACAGAAAATAATGACAAAGGCAGGGAGCAACCATTCTGTCACAGCTGCATTACCGGCTCCCAGCCGGCCCCCTGCGCTAACTACACACATTCACTTTATGAAATCACCGCAGCAAGCTATAAATGATGCATGAAAATTAAATGAGAGAACTCCAACCAAGGCATGAATCCCCGGCCACATGGCTGGGTCGGGCTCGGGGAGGGCGGCAGCGGGGCAGACAAAGCAGAAGCAGACAGCAAGCCTCACGCGTTGGGGAAACCAAAACAACCTCCCTAGCACTCAGCTTTTGAAAGCTAAAGCTGTGTTTCAGAAGATGGTTGAAACAGCATCGGTTTGAAAGGTATAAATACCCCAGATCAGGGGGAAAATCAGGCTTTATCCAAAGCACAAGGTATGTTTAGGGAGACTCCCTCTAAGTTGAGATTAATTTTAAGGAAAGGTATTTTCTATGGCTACGGGTGCGCTTGAAAATCCCTGGCGCAGCCATGAAGCAGCAAGCAGGGATGGCACGCAGGACCCAGAGGATGGCACGCAGGACCAAGCCCGGGCCATGCTCTGCCCCAGGTGCTGCCTAGATAAGACTTAATGACTGCACACGGGCTTAGCCTGTGCCCCGCTACTCCTCCTGCTCCTTCTTCACGACAGCCATAGGCATTTCTACAACAGCACTGCATGTAAAAGCATGAATATGGGACATTTTTAGAGAACTGTCATCCTAACTGGTCCACAGCTGCACAGCTATTAGAAATCACCTGGACTTTTAGGGCAACTCTTCCAAAACTAGCCGTTGCCCCCTGAATCGAAGCCAAGGTAGCTTGAAGGAGGGCTGCCAGCCCACCAGAAAAGCACCTGCTTACACCAGGATTTAGGGCTATTGGCTCATCGGAAGCAGGACTTGCAACTCAAAGTGAGATCAGAAGAAGAAATGCCTGGAGATGCTCTTCCAGGGTTGGTATTATTTAGCACTAATGTGCAATGGCTGGTGGACAACATGTCCTCTCTAGAGACTGGGCAGAAGGGTGTAACTCCAATTTAGGACTCTCACGTTTGCTCCCAAACCTTAGAAACTCCACAACCAGCGCTAGTGCTGGCCAGAGAACAACAACAGCACAAGATGGGAACTGTGAATGCTTTGCAGATACAGGACTCCAAGAAATGTCTAAGTAGGGGCAGAGAGGTGCTAAGCCTAACCTTACCCGCAAAAGCCTGGGACTCCTTACACAAGCACAGCTCTGAATGAAGCCAACAGGCTGTTCTCCCATAACATCTGCAAAACTAAATCGCTCTAATTGCTCTAGATGCAACAGGCAAACCTTAGACCCTAATCCGGCTGCCTAATACTATTGCTTGGTTGAAAATAACTCTTGTGAAAGCAACCAGCTGGGACATAGCTTATCAGACACCAGCACAGAGCAAGACAGATCTCAGCCCACAGCCCAAGCCTGGGGGTCCCTGAGGGGATGCCTGCCCAGAAGGCAGGGGCTGTTGCTAACCCCTGCTGACCTCCAAAACTCCTCTCCCTGTGGCCATAATGAACTCCCCAAGCTCCCTGCCTGGGCACACCCTTTTAAAGGGTAACATTTGACTCATTCTCTAAAATCTACACGTCTCTTGAGTCAGCGTGCCATGTAATGGCCGGTGCAAGGCTGGTCCTGCTGACTCCCCTTCCCCTCCTGCCCCTCATCTGGCCAAAGGATGCAGCAGGGCAAACCTCATTTCCCCCCACGTGTACAAGCCACGCCTGGAAGAAGCAGGCACGGCGCTCAGCTGGATCTCTAGAAAATGTCCTAACACAAACAATAAATACCCACCATCATAACTTAAGATTCCTGCTGACTGCATAACATGGGTCATGGCCAAGCATTCGTGGCGAAAGTTGCAGTGCCTGGAGTTACGCATCCAAACAAAGAGCTGGACTGTCGGGGCGCTACCCGTGTTGCCTCCCATCAGCAACAGGAGCTGACTATTAACAGAAAACAAAACACGACGAGAAAACATGCGCACCTCCTAACAGCGCCGCTGCTCATTTAGATGCCAAAATACTGACGTAGGTACCAGTTTTAAAAATTCCTTAACCTTTTTGTTGCACGCGTTAAATAAACCAACCACATCCAAAATGATCACATGCGCTTGACAAGCAAGAAGACAGCTGCATATATGTAAGAGGGGTGAATTATTAAAAAAAAATCCAGGTAGGTATTAGGAGTGTTCTTTGTCAATGACACTTTCTACAGAAAGCAAGCTCTTATGAGAGAAGTGTTTAGGAACTATCAAGTATCATTTTTTTTTTAACTCCCAAAATAATTCGTTTTCTTTAAGCATTTTGAGTAACATGCAGGTGAAATTTCTGGAAGATAATCAGTTGCCGAAAGAACCAACAAAGTTTGATTTTGAAACCTTTTTTTTTTTTCCATAAAAAGCAGAGAATAAACTCAGCAAACTCTAACACGGAGAGAAAAGGGATAACTATCAATGAAACAGATAGCTTTCTAACTGCTTTTTTAATACTCCATAAAATGTGCTGAGCAGAAAAAAAGCAACCCCAAATCACAAACCAGAAGCTCATCTTGGTAAGTATATTAAAACCAGACGGACAGATACAGGCCAGCTTTATTTTTGTGTCCCTTCAAAAATGATTTTTGACTTCCTTAAGCTTTCAGAGTGCTCTTTTGCCCCCTTCTCGGTCCCCAGCCAGCGCATGCGGTTACATTGGTCACACCAGCCACATCACAAGCCCTAATCCAGCGCGTTTGTTCTCATCTGACGTGACACATCCAAACATACAAATGGCTTCAGAAAACACAGCTTCCCTCTAACAAAGATGTTCTTCTCCTGCTGAACACAACGCAGCTTTAAGAAGAGAAAAGATGCCATATTTTGCTGGATCATCGGGAGGGAAGTAGTCAGAAACACAAGCGCTGCAGGCGCTTCACCTCCTCTCCTGAGCCTGTGAACGCTCAAATTTGCTGTTCCAAATGCCACTGCCCCAACTGTTCCCAGCCTGGCTGCCCGGGGTGCTGTCAGCGCAGTCGAGGGTTTCTGGAAGTTGACTTGGGATTGGCTGTGTGTTATTTCTGAACAGCACCCTGACGTTAGAAATTCAATCTATTACTTTTCATTTTCATTATTTCTATAATCCCTATCTTTGGTCTATTATCAGTTACAGTAAATTATATAAATGATACAGATATAATAATAATGTAATTAATAACTTGTGGCACCTCTGCTTACCACCGTCCCCTTCGTCATTGCAAAATCCTAGACAAGAGGCTAAAGTGATCCACCCAACACTAACTCTGCCAAAATCTGAGCTGTCCCAGGACTCAACCTCCATTCCCAGTACCCGTGGAGAGACCTGGGCCATCCCAGCCGCTTTTCTGAAGTAAACTTCTAAAGACGTTCACGAAAGGGATATCGTACACAGACCCAGATCTGTACAGATCTGCCCAAAGCACTGGACATACCCTCCTGGCTATGACACGAGCGCTTCGCTTGGGTGCTGGGCTCCCTGCACGGCTCAAGGACAGCACCTCAGCGCTTTGGGCAGCGCTCACATGCCTAACTTAGACCCCGGTGGCCCTTGCAAAGCACCGTCTATACACCTCCGCCTCTCTTCAACCACAGAAACAGCCAGATCCCCTGGGAAATCAGGAGGTGCAACCCNCGCCGAGCAGCCTCCCCGCGCCCGGGCCGGGAGGGTGGGGGGCGCCGTGCCGGCCCCTCTCACCCCTGGGACCCCGGTGCTTGTTTGCCCACGCGTGAACAGCAGCCTCCCTAACCCCAGTTACGGGACTCAGTGCCGCTGGAGCGGGGCGGAGGGCACCCGGTCCCCGCCGCGCAGGAGCCGAGGGACGGTGCACCCAGCACAGCCCTGCAAGGCGCTTCGTGTCCCTGGACAGACCGCAAGGGAAGGGGGGAATAATCTGCACAGAGCTGCGTGTGACACACGTGACGCAGCGCCAGCACCGGAGGATGAGCAAGGACGGTCTTGGAGGCTGCTGTCGGCCGCCTGGAGAGTCCAGGCCCTTTTGGTGCAGCAGGCCAAGGCTTTTTTACCCTGCACAGGCACAGACGGAGCCCATCTGTGTGCCGGGGCTTTCATCTCATGCAAGGACGGAAGCAGGGCTCTCGGGACAGCTCTGGCTGAAGCTGTTGCTTCCAGGTGAACCTTTTCATTCTGGCAGCCATCGGCTTCAGTAGTTTTGTGGTTGGGTTCTTTTTTTTTTTGTCCTTCCAAGGTAGCTTTTGCCAAGAAAACATTAACAAGCAGGATTGTTGCACCTACAGGCTTAAACTG
>VZSC01014549.1:433551-488322 GCA_013398225.1 Steatornis caripensis
CCTGCAAGGCGCTTCGTGTCCCTGGACAGACCGCAAGGGAAGGGGGGAATAATCTGCACAGAGCTGCGTGTGACACACGTGACGCAGCGCCAGCACCGGAGGATGAGCAAGGACGGTCTTGGAGGCTGCTGTCGGCCGCCTGGAGAGTCCAGGCCCTTTTGGTGCAGCAGGCCAAGGCTTTTTTACCCTGCACAGGCACAGACGGAGCCCATCTGTGTGCCGGGGCTTTCATCTCATGCAAGGACGGAAGCAGGGCTCTCGGGACAGCTCTGGCTGAAGCTGTTGCTTCCAGGTGAACCTTTTCATTCTGGCAGCCATCGGCTTCAGTAGTTTTGTGGTTGGGTTCTTTTTTTTTTTGTCCTTCCAAGGTAGCTTTTGCCAAGAAAACATTAACAAGCAGGATTGTTGCACCTACAGGCTTAAACTGTGGGCATTTAAAAAAGAAATAAATCAAAGCGTAAATATGCTATCATGCACACCTGGGGCCTGATCCTGTGGAGGTCTGCTCCTGAGAATAATCTTCACCCAAGCAACCTTTGAACTCAGCCAGACTACCTGGGAGAGCACAGAGTATCTCATAAATACCCAATGAGGGAGGCTCGGACCCTAGGCTGCCTTGGCCGAGGTGTAAAGAAATTTGGAGAAGGTATTGCCTGCATGCAGTTCTCACAACTTCTGGGAGAGATGATGACTTCTGGTGTTATCTCGGTCTGCCGCCAGAGACCACCGGTCCTGAGCCCTAGGCCTGCCCACGCACACACATCCTCCGCCAGCAGCTCGGNAGACTACCTGGGAGAGCACAGAATATCTCATAAATACCCAATGAAGGGAGGCTCGGACCCTAGGCTGCGTTGGCCGAGGTGTAAAGAAATTTGGAGAAGGTATTGCCTACATGCAGTTCTCACAACTTCTGGGAGCGATGATGACTTCTGGTGTTATCTCGGTCTGCCGCCAGAGACCACCGGTCCTGAGCCCTAGGCCTGCCCACGCACACACATCCTCCGCCAGCAGCTCGGGGGCTGCCTGATTTCCATTCTGTTTTCCGTGGCCTTGATGTCTTCCTGCTGCTTTGACTCCACAGTTCCTCTGTTCATAAAGAAAGTAGTTTGGTAGATGGAAAAAAGCTGCCTTACAGCTTTCCAGTGAGAACAGAAGGATGTTTGTCCCTCACGGCTCACTGGAGAGTCCCTTCCTAACTGAGATCCTCAGCTAGATGGGTGACTCTCAGGCAGGTTAAGGTATATTGGGCATCACCATGACATGCCGTTGCTTCTGCTGCTACATGCAGATGCAAAAATAGATTCAAGATTCTCTGACACTGCCTTTTGTGATTCCCACAAGACAGATGCAGCTCTAGTAGAGACAGCAGCTACAGATCACGCTGTCCAGAAGAAATTTTTATAGATTTCTCCTTGCAAATAAGCCCAAGCAGCCTGTCCTCAGCACAGTGAAGGATAAAGAGAAGTGGAACTCTGGTGAGAAAGGAGGCTGTTGCTGGGGTTGGTAAAAACTCCTGATAGCAGCGACCTCCAGCCTGAGACATCTCCTGCAAAGCTGAGCTTCTGCCCAACCACAGATAAAGGAAGAGATGAAGATGGCTCGGATTCAGTTCCTCTGCTCTGGAGCCCATGGTGGGACAGGGCTGTTGGGGGAGCTCTGTGTTGCTTTAGCCCTGTTTGTGATTCATCGTCAAAACTCTGGTTGACGAGCTCTTGGGAGAACATGAAGGACATCTAATCAGGATGGTTATTAGCTGGAGTTGTCAGGTCAACCCATGACTGCTAGGTGTTGATTACAGGAATCAGCCTCCACCAGTCCGGAGATGGACATTTTTCCTTCCACATGGAAAGTCAAGGAGAGCAGGATAACGTAGCACCTTTATGCACTCAAAAGTCTCAGCCACTGAAGAAAGTCAATGACGCAAGGTTATGGAAAATCAAATTAAGTTCTCCAGAAAATAAATATCCCTATCTTCCTGCTTCCCAGTTTGCATCCTGGAACTCGTTGATATAAAGTTGTGGTCAGTCTGCAGAAAAACCACTCTTGTTGCAAATCTTGCCTCTTTCATATTTGGGGCAAAACACCGCCTGCGCTGTGCCTCTGTGCTGGATATCCTGCCCTTGCTGCCCAGGCAGAAGCAGGGATTGCTCTGCACAGGGAGCCAGCGCAGGGTATGCACCGGCAGGTTACGGGCAGAGGAGAGAGCAACTGTGCCCTACACTCAAAGAACAAATATTCTGACCTAGAACAGGACACCTGGGCACAACCTTTAAGTTTCTTTGGTATTCATTTTTCTTGATCTCAGCAATTCCTCGTTCTGCAGCTTTGGGTTTGATGATGTACGTGCACTAACTTCTTCTTTGGCTTCCAGGCAGAATTACACATGTGTCTCCTAGCAAAATTATCAAGCCTGGAAACAAGTTTTAGTTTAGCAGGAAAACATTTCTATTTATTTTTCTTCTCCCTGGTCTCACTGATGATAATTTTGAATTTGTTCCAGAGTAAGTTACTTGCAGTCAGGCCTGTTGTCCCTTGGTACAGATTTGCCCTCCACAGCAAACACTTCCACATTGTTCAAGGTGTGGGTCTGTCACCTTCGCCACAAGCAGTGCGGGCAGGAGAGAGCCCCGCTGTGCATGCTGGTGTGTGAAAAGAAAAGAACGAAATAAAAAAGAAGCACTATTCTGACCTAATTCCGAAAGCTTCATTGTTAACTGATAATTAGCAATCGTAGGCTTAGAAACATAAGCGAAAGGTGGAAGAAATATATACGCCACAGCCTGGATGGTTTAAAAAAATAAATTCCAAGTTTCCAGTCTACCTGCTGATGGAGGGCTGCTGAGGGCAGCCAGCCAGCCACAGCAAAGGACTACGGATGTGGCCCCTTCCATGCAAAAGGCCTCACCGTCAGCAGGAGACCCTGGTGCTTTTGGATTCCCACTTTGGCAGGGCTAGCACTGGTATTTTGGGTGCAGTCCCTAGACGGGAGGTCTCTCTGGTGCGATGGGAACTGAGCACCATGGGTTTGGGGGCTGCTGCCTTGCTCGGAGTGGTGGGGAGTTCAAAGAACCCCAACTGCACTGCCAGCAGCAGAGCTCAGCTTCAAATCCCAGCCCTTCCCATGCCTAGAAATACAGTGACCGGGCATTTTTATGCTTTCGTGTGACCTTTTACAGATCTCTGAAATAGAGCGCAGAGCCCGCGGTTGAAATCCCCAGTCAGGGTTTTCCAGCGGGTTTGTTTTGAAGTCAGGGCTCAGGGTCGGGCAAGAACGACAAGTCCTTATGTATCATGTCCAGCTTTTACCCCACGTTAATTGTAATTTATTTACAACTTGGATCACCTTCTCTCTGTCCTACAACTACAGAAAAGACAGCGATAATTTCTGTTTACAAGCCATATGATTTAACAAGATAAAAATCTACTTTGTTTTTCAATAGTCCAGTAGTTTCACATCAAACCTGTTGAACTTTTTTCTCTAACATGCAAAATAAAGCCTTTTTTTTTTTTTCTCCTTGCTGGGTCTGAGCCCAGAAGGTGAAGAAGGACCCGCAGCACCAACCAAAACACAGCCTGATAGTGCACCAGGGAGATGTTCAGCACAGCGAGCTCACAAACATTGCTGCACAACAGCTTCACGCAGGCAGAAACTGGCACCATTTCTGGGCTGAGAAAAAGGTGAAATATAACATAAGGCTGGTTCACCCTTGCCCAAAAATCTTTTAATGCACAGTGCATCCGAGTTTGCCAATGTGACCTATTTCTACACTCCAAATTTTTGTCAAGATGCAATGAGAGGCCAGCAGACATTGGGAAGTCCCAGAGATGTTTCCTCCAAATATAGTGCATCAGAGAATCCAGCAAGATTCTTGGGTCTAACACCTAGGAAGAGTTGAAACTACTACACAGGACTGGCATGCAGCAAAGCACATGGCTGCCTTGACTCTTTGCACCCGTGGTCCACCCTGCACACCCACCCATCTCTGCCTTGGAAGTCCTGCACAGACAGCTCAGCTTCAAAGGTCACAGCAGTTGTAAACTGGAAAAAAGCTGCTCATCTGCAAAGGAGGGCAACTGAGCACTGAATCAGCTTCTGGAGGGGCCGTGCAAAATTATTTGTAATGTTGATTCTGTCCCTAAGGATCACACCCCTTCTAAGATAGTGGCTCTTCTTGGAGCCAAAGCTGATGAAGTCTCCTGGGTGAAGCCTATGTCTCTGCTGTGCCACGTACCAGACTGGAGAGTCAAAAGATCCATTCGCAGCCTTAAGAAACCCTCCTAAAGAAGCTGAACAGAGATGCAATGATACTTTTTACTACCCAAGGCACTTACAAACACCCAATTACTGCACACATTTGTAAGGAGAGAAAATTAAATCCAGATCCCACCTTCACATTAGGAACTCTCAAACTGCCGGTCCTTTCTGGCAGTCACGATGCCTCTAGGAAGGCTGCAGTGCCCCAATAAGGGGGGAAAGCCAGTGTTCGCTAAGACCCTGTTCTTCTCTCTGTACTGCATCTCCTTGGGAGGCTGAACTTCCCCGTTGGTTCTTCTTGCCCTTTCCCGTTTATAAGAAACAACCCATGGCCATTCAAGGAACAGAAGCAACAACTGTGATTTACACGACCAAATGCAACCAAACAAAGGTGAATTTCAAATATTGAGTGTCATTTTGATTTAGAGGACATCCAGTCATCTCAGAGGAATTAAAAAAAAAGAAAAAGAAATAGAAGCCTGCTTTTAGGTATCCCAAGAGAGGAGTGGAACAAACCTCATTAAGTAAATAATACGCTTAGCCTCAGTTTTAATTTAAACCATATTTTAGTGTCTCAGCATAGCAGGAATTCCATAACATCATTCCAGCTCACATCGTTGCTACAAATATTTCTGTCCACATTTGACATGCAGCTATGCAATAGCTGTGTTAGTAACTTCTGTACTAGGAGATGGCTGAAAAAAAGTGTGATCTTCACAAAGCTGTTTCTTCTGACCGTTGTTTCTAATTCATTTCAAATTCAAGACCTAACATGGAAATGGCTATTGCAGTCATCAAAATTATAGTTTTACCAGCAAACCAATAACAATAGTACGACTATTCACTGAGAATGAATGGGAAGAAATGGACGTAACACACAAGAAAAAGTCACGGAGACTGGTGACACAGATGTACAAAGAAGAAAAAGATCACTAAAATATCCAAAATAAAGAAATAAAAACATTTTGCAAGATTCACAAGTATTTCAGGCAGAAAGCTTGGCTTTATCCTGATTTGGGCAAATAAGCAAAGAGCTATGCACCAGCCTATAGTGTGACCAAGCACACAGGTCTAAGAGGAATATCAGCATTTTTGGTCAAAACTCCTGAGCTGGGAAGCGGCGCTCCAGAAACGCCCTCCACAGCATCTTGCTCAGCGTATGGGAACGTAGATCAGAGCATCCGTCCACACAAGGCGACTTTGTGAACGGAGACAGTCCCATCATGGGCACTGGCAGACAAAGATGCTCCCCACAACATGGGCTAATAAGCCAAGATAAAGCAACCTAAGTCTCAAAGAGATTTCCCCCACTCATCAGGAAGCACAGGCATGCAACGGCGGTTTGGTGCCAGAGGAGCAGAAAGTACAAGGTGCCAAAAAACAGAGTAAGCTGGGAGTAAGCGCGTATCACTTTAACTTGATGACATTTCTCCAAAACTCCTCTCCAGCAGGCTTGCAGACAAATCTCAAGTCACTGGATCAAATTAACCGTCCAGAGAAGAAGAAACACCTTCTGCAAGGAACTGCATTGTTTCAGAAGTCCAGATCGTATCAGCATCTAACGTTGCCTAGCTCTGAATACACAAAGGCACTTTGAGATGTGATGCCCAGTGAAAAATCATCGAAAATTACGGGCAGAGGATAAAGGAAAAAGATAAACCATTTAATACTCAACTGTCAGGTTGCTAAAAAGAGCAATGCAGGCAGAGATAAAAGAGAAAGGGTTGAAAGCTTTCAAAGTGAAGAGGCAGAACACATTATTTGTGTTTAGTTAACTAGATAAAAAGCACACTGGACACACATATTTGATTTTCAGCTGGGGAGACCTGACAAACCAATAAGCCTCAAAAAAAAAAAAAAAAGGAAAGGCAGATGAGGTAATCCCAGCAGCAGCACTGGCTGGCACAGGGTGCAGTGTCGAAGCGAGCCTGGGTGGGAAAGGGGTGCACGGGGTGACCGCAGCTGTGAGGATGGTTGGATCAAAATGCTGGGGACATTTGTCTCAGAATTATTGCATTCTCATTTGGGGTTTTTAAATGTTTCTCAGCTCTGGAAGCACAGGAGAGCATGGTGACACCGGGAGCCTGCTGAAGCACTTTGGAAACAGTGCGGCAAACTCAAGGAAGACATTTCGCATCACCCGGGGCATCTCTCCATCCTCCACAAAGGCAGGTCTCATCTGGCACGTTCAGTTGTCCAGATACGAGCCAGCTCCAGTTAAAAGCCATGGTCCTTCCTTAAATGAAAACTTCCTTAGCAAAATGTTAGGTGCAAAACTATGGGGGGACTGCACTATGGGGTATGTGAGTGGGGATTCACCAGCCAGACCCGCTCCTTGATTTCCTAAGAGATCTAGGTGAAGGTAACTGAAATGCAAGTTGGGTACAATTTGCATATATTTTATGTGTAAGATAGAAAAATATATATATAGCTTCCAAGCTCATTCTTAATCCATTTCCTTTGTTTGTTTTAAAGAGATTTGTAAATTTGTCCT
Organism: Steatornis caripensis; assembly: GCA_013398225.1. NCBI lineage: Eukaryota > Metazoa > Chordata > Aves > Caprimulgiformes > Steatornithidae > Steatornis > Steatornis caripensis. Next base: position 440,301 of record VZSC01014549.1, read on the forward strand.
CATAGCAGCAGAAGTCCCTGGATATGTTGAGTTTTCTGTGGCTCAGACAGGCTTTTAAAACTTCTGCAAGATAATTGGCACAGGAGTTTACTTGGCTAAGTCAGAGAGAGATTTTCAAAGGCAGAAATGGCGATGAAGCACCTAACTCCCATCGGCGTTCAGAGACTTGCCTTTCCTTAATCACTGCAGTACTTCGCAAAGCAGAAAGCTTTGTCACAGCTGCACTGTGGTCTCTGTACTCTGGGCAATAAAACATACTACATTTACATTCAGTCTTAAAAAAAAAAAAAACAAAAACAACAAAAAACCCCGAGAAAAAGTCCTTTCAATTCTGGCTGAGGAACGTGGTTCATTTGCTGTCTGACTTCCAGAACTGCTCTGATTGTGACTGGGAACGCCAGCAGCAGCCAAGAGTTCGTCTCTGCTGCCACAGGGCCACATGGAAAAGCCACAAGCAGTATTTTCTTTGAGAGTAGCCTTGTTTGGAGCTATCATTTGTCCCCATTTTCCTTTATATTTAAGCCTTGCAAAACACCAGCCCATTTATTCCTCACCTGAACTTCCAATCCTGCTTGGAACTGACTCCATGGCAATCAGCTTCCCTAGGAGAAATACAGCACAGACAATGCGACTCTGGTCGGACACAGTGCTTTTCTGCTTGGTTTGGTTTAAAGGTGGGCGATGCCAAGGTGCTCTCTTGGAGGAGGCCGGCAGCAACTTGGCTTGTCCTGGGAGAGGCAGAAATTTAGGGTCCCAAAGGCTCTCCCTGCCACACACAAAAAGTGCAACTTTGGCATCATTTGGACTTGCTCGGTTGCCTACAGCGGTGGATGCTCAGCCCAGGGCTGTGCCAAACCCCACCTGTTTTATGTTCAGTCTACAGGCTCTCAGCTAGCAGAAGCCAGGAGCAAGACATGCCGAAGTCACCGCATTTCCCAAGGGTCCTCGCTTTGCTCTTCTGCCGGTCCTGCCACGTTTCCGATCTGCGGCCGCCCAGTGGGTGAGCCGGGGAGCTCTGCAGAAGGTGGGAGCTGCAGAGAGCCCACGAGGGTGCCTGGGGACAGCAGCGGCTCTAAGGGACAGCGGCTTGGGAGCAGGACTGGGAAATGACAGACTGCTCAGCTGCCACACTACAAAACCAGTAACAATTTAGTGCTGCTCCATCCCACCAGATGTAAAATTGTTCCACTTTCCTTCTCAGAAGCACATGCTCTCCATTTCATCGAACCCGGTGGCCCTCCAATCTCACATCAGCAGGGAGGAAAAAATTTTGCTTTTAAGGACCAGTGAAAAATCCTCTCCAAAACAAAAAGAAAGAAAAATATTAACCAAAGGAAGTGCAGAGCAGTTTCACGAGACCACTGGAGAGGGTGGAGGGGTCTCCCCTTAGCCAGGACCTGGGGGCCCCAGACCAGCATGTGTAAACTGAAGGTCAAGTCCTCCACCAGAAGACTCCCCTTCCGAAGAGCTCTGCCAGCCCCACAGCTCACGTCAGGATCCCGTTTCAGCCTCCCCAGCATTCCTCACCAGCTTGCTTTTCCTCTCTTCCTCCCTGCTGCCTTAACCACCAGCTTCCCCTCTATGTTTGGCCTTCAGTAAAGCAAGAATTTTCAGTTGAATTGTAAATTCATCAGATACGTGGTTTTGGTCACCCTGAAACTATTAGCTAGTCTGGGTCAGATTCGTTAAATAGTTTGGGCTTGGAAACTATGTGTTCAAGCATGGGCGGGGGGATAGGGTTGCTTCACAGCTGAGGCAGGCGACCCACAACACACAGATAGAGGCCACGCACTCGGCCCCTCTCTCTCAGGGTTTTTTGGGGACTTTAAAAAGCAGAACAGGTCCCGTGGGAGCCCAGGAAGCCAACGGCAGGATTTCCGGAGAGCCTGGGTTTAGGTAAACGGCAGATCTATGCAAACCCCATACCTCAAGCGAGGCTGGTTAGCAAGCAAACCCTCGTGTTAGAAGAGCTCCAGTTGCTACAAAAGGCTTTAAGGAGCAGGACTGTCCCTAGGCAGGGAGGGCGGGAGTCCACGAGGTGGGACTTTGCGCCCCATCCCTGCTCCAGGGAGCGGTTCACTACTGACATGAGACGGGAGGAGACGGCACTTCCCCAAGAGGCCCTTTTTGGACGCTGTCAATTATCAGAACCCAGAGCTACCAAGAGAAGTAAGAACAACATAAAATAGCCTGGCTCATAAGCACGTGTTGAAGCTGTGCAAGAGAAGTAGGATTGGTTACATCAGGAGCCTCTCATTTTGAACTGAATTTCCCAGTTCCAAGAAGGTTAGTAAGACAAGTGATTGGTGCCGTGAACCAGTCCAGAAGATATCTGGTGTCCCACATCTCCAGAAAGAGCCTGCAAGTTTGTATTGCCAGCGCAGTTGTCAAGAAGCAAAATCAAATGCAAAGAAATCAAAGGCAACACCAAAATTAATGATTTTCTCCATCTGCCTCCAGTCTCCATCATTTTCCTATGCACCCACGTGGCCATTGCCCACACCATGCACTTGCAGCACAGTTTCCACGATCCCCTGAGCTACGCTGCCTCAGGGTTTGGCAATGCACATTGCACCACTGCTTAAGCAAGAAATAATAGTAATTGATCCGAGTTCCTCCCAGGAGAAGGACCTTTAGGACATGGTAACAGCTATAAGCAGCCAGTGCATGCACCTACCTAGCAGCCATCCCCAAAACCTCACTGATGTTCCCTACAATGTCAGATGCTGATGCAAAGGTGGGTCTCAAAACCACCCAGGCTTTCCCATCCTACGTGGGCACCCAATGTGTCAGGGAGTCGAGTCTGCGGGTAGCAGGGAATATCCCTGTGGATACTGGGTTTGTGCCTTCCAGGGCACAACAAAACCACCCCCCAGACCATCCTGGTGTCCTCAAGCCCCTGCGATATCCATGGAAAGAGGACTTCCCACAGCGAGTAGATCTCCAGAGGTCCCTTCCAACCCCTACTATTCTGTGATTCAGCGATTCAGCGCCAGGGCGATGTATCCCCAACACATCCCACCCTGCGGTGGGGGGACCCGCATCTGTTTGGCAGAGTTGCAACTGTCATTAGATGTGGCTTCAACACAAGGGACTCCGGTGCCCTCCTTGAAAGCCAGTGCTGTGGGGTTGCCTGCAAAGGGTCTTGTTTTATTCTCTGAAGGAAAAGGGTTAAAACCTCCATCGTGAGGAGCAGTAGCATTGTCTTGACTCCAGTATTTCTGACACGAGTGGAAGATATTCAGGATCCAGCCGACGCTGGTTTTGTTTTGCAAGACCTTGATCTGCTCATTTTCTGCTGACAGCATCGATGGCAGAGTTTCGTACCATGTATCTGGGCTGCAGGAGCCTGGAAAGTTACTGACTGAGGGCGGAAAATGCTGAAATCTACAGAAAAGTGAAGGGAAGATGCAGGGAGAAGAGGCACATTTTGCTAATTTATTTTTTTACATTGCAACAGCTGTGCTTACATGAAAAGGGTCATTAACTGAAGACGCACAGAGTACCAGCATGTCTACTGAGGCTTTCTACAATTTAGGAGATCACTGCAGAGTACAATGCAGGATCATTTAAAATTCACAAACAAATCCTATAAAATACCTTTGTAGGTACTTTAACAGTCCAAAACAAGTACGCTGTGTACCACTCCATAGGTGCAATTTTTCCTTCTTACTAAACTCCATACGTAGAAATCAATCTGTTCTTCTTAAAAACAGAGATTTTTTTTTTACTACGCTATTTTAAAAGAATAAAGACAGCTCCCACTGAGATGTCTGTTTAAAAGTTCAGTACATTCTGCTGCCTCATTTTATCTAGCAATGATGAACTAAAAGAACACTGAAAATTCAATCATGACGGCAATAATATTTGAAAAGGCTATAAAAAAAGAATGATTTAGGTGGTAAGAAACATCTTTTGCTGAAATTCTGAACTCTGTATTTCTGTTTCATTACATGAAAAATAATACAGGCCCTATGCAGCAAACGCGTTCGGTGCACTGCTTTGATGGAAACAAAACAGCCTTTTAAAAAGCATGGTGAAATTAAAGGTGATTTTTAGAAAACACACAGGTATTTACATAGAGCCATTTACTCAGCGTTCGGAATAGTGCCATTCCCTCTCTGTAGTTTAGCCATCTCTCGGATAGTTTGCATAAGTATGCATTTATTTACTAATCTTCAAAGAGTCCCCATTTTTCCTAGCTTTCCACTGTAGTCATTAGAGGTCACAACCCTGTAGGAAATATGGGCTGCCATGGTAACACAAAATGTCTGCTACAGGCTTAGTGTAATTCCTCCCTAATAGAAAAACAACAGCAGCAAATCCTGCCTTTGATAAACGGGCTTATATGTTGTAAGAAGCCGCTACCCAGAAAGGTGTCTATCACTTCAAAACGGCTCTAAGTGAAATAAATGTTATTAAAAAAAAAAGAAAACAAACTCACACCTTCAGCATGATTAAAAAAAAATAAATGCTACTAAGATACACAAAGGAGAACATGAAAATAATCCGGCACACCAATCTGCAACGTCTCGTTAAATGCGGCGGGTGAAGTTTGCAAGGCGCCGTGCTGCAGCCCCTCCAAGCAAGCCCAGCTCTACTCAACAACAAGTGTCTGCTGAGCGCTTCTAACAGGATTCCTGGCAAACCTCGCTCATAACAAGAGGAAAAGATGCATGGCTGAATGTCCAAAAAAGCAAAAATTCAGAGGGAGACCGTCACCTCTCTGATTGCAACAAGGTAGCCTGGCTTTCCCCGCTTGGAAATTCCTGCGGACAAAAATGCATCTGGTTCCAATAGATAACTGGGGTTTGAGAGGGGGGAGAAAAAAGGGTCTGTTTGATCTGGTGGTCCGTGGGCATGAGTGGCTTTTCAGCGAAATCCCGTCTCACCGAGAGGAAGGGTCCGGGTGTGGCTGGCTGACTCAGAGGATGGGTTTTTCGGGAGGGCTCCGGTCGCCTCTCGCACCTGCCCTCAACATCGCCTTACGCTTCCAAGTCCTGTCTACCACTCCCAAAGGTTCCTGTCTCCTCTCCTGCCTTCCTCTTGCAGAGCTCATGCATGAAGGACTGGTTTTCTTTAATGCATTAGCCAGGATTTTCCCAAGAATCTGGGGTTTTGTGCCGATATCTAGACTTCCTCAGTCTTTTTCGTGTATTTTGCAATTGCTGGTGGGGTACCCCCTTGCTCGCCATCCCGTACCACCATCGGGGTGCCGCTCGGAGGGGACACGCCATCGGCAGGTCTGCAGCAATGCAAAGCCTCCCTCCAACCAAATCCTGTTTCTCGTTGTCTTTTGTTTACATTCCTCCAGCCGGTTTTCAATCCAGAGAGCAGCAGTCGTATCACCACCAATTCGAGTTAATTGTTCAATTAAGCTATTACATTACCACTGCTCCGTTCTCCATACCATTCACTTTGCTCTTCTTTTTTTCTAAAAAAAGGGCTTAATTTTGCTTGATAAAATACGGTTCCTCTAAACACTTGCAATCTGCTGTTTCTTTCTGTTTATAATTGGTACATCCATTGCTTTAGGTGCCCTATGCCAAGACAGGCAATTTGAATTGCTCAGGGTTTGCATTGCTTTGCAGGAAGACGGAGGCTGCCGAATCCTGTCCGCCCAGGACGCCCCTCTGGAGGAGCCTCACCGCAGGGGGACGAGAGGCTCCTCGTCCCGCTCTCCTCCCTCCGAGGATTCACACCGCCACTCCGGTGAGCGAACTCAGACCCCAAGAGTCGCCGTAACCAAATCGAGATGTGAACCCCCGATTTCCCATCGTGGGGTCCCCCCAAGAGCCCACAGCTGAGGATTCGCTGCCTGCGACAGACGCCTTTCTCACGGAAACGCCATCCACCCCGACAGCAAGTTTCTAGGGCGGTTGGAAAACAGACCCTCACCTACTGCGAGCCTGATAATGAGGAACAGCATTTTGGGCGAGGATCTAATCCACAGCAGAAAGCCAAGCTCCCTTTATTGAGCCTGCTGCTATCCCATGGCAGCCTTTCGCAGTATTTTACCAGTTCCATGCACAAAGAAGAAATGCCAAAAAATCTCTCTGCCTACACCCTTTACGATTCCTTCGGTTAAGACAGTACTGATTTTTGTCTTCTTCCTCCACCACTGCTTTGAAGCCTTAAGTGTCAGAAGATATTTCAGATTTGCCCCCTCTTTTCCTGCCTGCCCCGTTCTTTGCGTTACGACATGATCTGTGCTTTCAGCTTGTGCCCAAGAAAAGCCACTTAAATCATAATTAATACCTGTGGTGTTAATGCATCTTCCCTTGCATTAGTCCCAAAAAGCAGCTTGGTCTGGAAAGTTCTGCTTTGCCTATAATATCGTCCCCAAATACCGCTGCAGACACCCTATCCCTGGCGGTGGAGAACCACGAGTCCTTTTCACAGCTGACTCCCTAGCACCACCACTGCATCTGAGAACCAAAGTCAGGGCTCACCCAAAAACCCACGCTGACAAGCCATGCCGTAGATGAAGGTTAGTGTGTTCTCAGGTATGGGGGGACTACCCCGTGCCAAGCGAAGGGAGTGAGCCGGTTACACCCACAACAGGGATGGCCCTAAACACAGTGCTCCAGGCGGCGTCCCCATGTCCCTGCATCGCTCCCCCCCCAGCTGTCTCCAGCTGCATTCTGCTTCTCCANCCCTATCCCTGGCGGTGGAGAACCACGAGTCCTTTTCACAGCTGACTCCCTAGCACCACCACTGCATCTGAGAACCAAAGTCAGGGCTCACCCAAAAACCCACGCTGACAAGCCATGCCGTAGATGAAGGTTAGTGTGTTCTCAGGTATGGGGGGACTACCCCGTGCCAAGCGAAGGGAGTGAGCCGGTTACATCCACAACAGGGATGGCCCTAAACACAGCGCTCCAGGCGGCGTCCCCATGTCCCTGCATCGCTCCCCCCCCAGCTGTCTCCAGCTGCATTCTGCTTCTCCACAGGATGCAAGTCCCCCTTGGTATCAGCTCACACTGTGCCCTGACACAAGTGGCATCTGCAGCATGGCACCGAGCCCCACATTAGAGCCCGCTGCTCCCAGCACTGCCTTTGGGGACGAATATTTACCTGCTTTATCTGCTTACCAAGAGAAAGCCCTTACAGCGATTACACATGCAGTCACGGTGCACAGCAGGAACAAACACACAACACTGTTTTTCTCTAGTGAGCCCTTTGCAGGGCTGCTCTGGCTACCATCAGCATCTGCCCCAAGCCCTGCAGAAACCCACAAGAGCAGCAGCAACCAGCACAACCAACAGCCCCTCACCGAGCGCATGAAGCAGCCGGACCACATACGCTAGAGCCTGCCACGGCCCCTTTGCTGCTCAGAGAGAGCCCAGCAGGCTGGAAGGGGCTCTTGTCCCCACCGGTCCTTGCACAGGCAGTGGCTCCAGCCCTGTGGTGGGCGGACGAGCAGCACGCCATCGCTCAGACCTCCCTCCCGCCCTGGCACTGAAGAATTTTCACTAGAAGCCTCAATATTGTCTCTTGTAAGCAGGTGCTTGCCCAGCAGCGGTGCGGGAGGGTTTCTCCTCTGTCCCATAGAACAAGAGAGCAGAAGGCATTTGCCACGTTGCGTCTTGTCTCCTACCACTGCCAAAGTCTCCTGTGGGAGGAAAAGTAGGACATTTTGGCACTCTGCACCATTTGTTTACGTATTGCTCTCTGAAAGAGGAAGACCTGGAGCAAATTTCGTGAGTATAATTCATTCCACACCATTGACGAAAATAAATGCACTTCTGTGCCACCTCATCTCACAGCCAACGGGGAGCTCCTCGTGTCTCCGTCTAGCTCCCAGCTGACTCCCACATCCACATGCAAAATCCAGCAGTGGGAGACACCACAGTGGGCTGGAGGCAATCCTGGGGGAACCCAAGCTCTGCGAACCAATGAACAAATTACCCTCCTCTATTGACGAAGTTTGATTATACCCGCAGCTAATGCGTTATCAGTAACGTATGAGGAAACACAAGAGAATCCGAATCTCTCTCGCAAACAACTCCCATGTGGGGGAGCTGCCGCGTGGCATCGTGCAGCCTCCACCAGCGTCACCGTCCCACCGCAAGTCTCTGCACGGTGCAAATTAGCAAGGCAGGCAACCGCCATAAAGAGGAAGGCTGCTGCCTCTCAAAATGTACTCTGGTAATTTATTCTGACAAGTGTAGCTTGGTTTTAATCATCGATAATTCTTCCAAGCAAAGCGTCTTCGGGTAAGTGGGCTGTAGTCTACTTTGTAAAAGTAATGAAGTTGGAGTAATAGGAGGCCTTGCTGCAGCGTTCTGCTATTAATCAGTGCTAATAAATGCGGAAAACACACCGTTTTGTGTATATAAATTATGGAATTTGCAGATAAGCGAAGTGTAAATGAGCGAGGTTTGGTATAGATGAGGTACTTCCACTTTGTGCCAAGAACAGATAATAGCAAAGTACCCAGCCCACTTGATTGTATTTTCCAATCCTATGTTCATTAGTTGAGCTGTTTGGGCTCTGCAGTTACAACAAAGAGATCAGCTCCTCCCCAGAGAGCACGCGCTCTGGTTTGTAGCCACTGAGGAAAGGCAGGGGGAGGCTGCTGCATTTTGGGCGACCAGAAGGAAGTACCACGTACCCAAACCCCAGTTAAGTCCAGACAAGCCGCTTGCATTACAGCATCACGACTGCGACTTGCTTCCACGCATATGGCACCGATGGTGTTTGTTATTGGCCGACCTTCAGCCCAACGTGCAGGCAAAGCCTCCTGCAAGGCACAGGCCACTCACGGTGCAAACACCACACAACAGGTCTGACATATCCACAGCCCTCTGGAAAGCACGTGGCCGTGGCGGAGCAGACAGTGACGCACACGCAGAATAACCCCTGGACATGACGCACGCTATGAGTTTCGCTCCTGCACACCGCTATACCATCCCATATCTGCAAGAGCAGGAGAGGTGGTGTCCGTCCCTGTCCCACTGTGTGACAGCCCCCCCCAAGGCCCTCCCGCGCACAAATGCCATGGCTGGTACGAACGAGCCGCTTCTTTGCTCGTGCAGCGGTCAATATAAAGCAGTTCCCTTGCTAGGCACTGACATTCTCTTCCTCCCATGACCTTACAAAGCTTTAGGACGTACCAGCGTCCCAAGGGGCAAACCTACTCACCAGTTCAGCTATGGCAATACCAGAGCGGCAGTTCTCCTGGTTTCCACACGGGAAGTGATGAACACCAGTTCTCCCCACCTGAGAGCCCCTGGTCCTCTTTTAGCAGCACCACTTACAGACGCAGCCATGGAACGAGTGGTAATGCTGGTGTTGAAGCAAACGGAATTTCTGCACCATTTATGATGAAAAAAAAACGTGTGACATGGTTTCCCCAGGAGCAGTTGACTTCAAAGAGGCAGATTTGTTCCCAAGTTTGCTTTGAGGGACGCAAGCCAGGGAGCTGCTGTAAGCCCCATGCAAGGGGCTTTGGGTGGCCAACATGAAACCAGAGGAGGAGCATTTGGGACAACCACCATCTCAAAGGTCTGGTGGTAAAACCCTGGCACGAGGGATGCTGCCAAGAGGCCGGGAATGTTGCTAAACTGAGTGCAACTGCTTTTTTATTTAGATGCTTCAAAATTAAAGCAACCTTTTCTATCAACAGTAAAGAAACTTTGCTGTATATTTATCTACCATTTTTGAAGGCTGCTGCACCAAGTAGTTACTTTAAATTTCCATCTTTGTCAATGCAAAATGCTATTTCATCAACATCAAAATATCTGGAGAACGCTAGCTGACATTTCTGCTTGCAAGCACGTTTGGGGAGCATTTATACATTTATTTGCCTGGAAGAAATACGGTTTTAACTGACTCTCGAGTCGCTCACTTTTCAGAAGGTATTATCAAAACATTGAGCGAGAATCTCAGCACAAAACTCGGAAGGAAACCAGAGCAGATTTATGCTATAGGAACTGATCTCATATATCAAATCAGACCTGCACATAACAGCCCAAGCCATTGCTGTGCCATTTGTATTTCTTTGCATCGCTTTATTCTTTGGGGAACGGGGTGGGGGAAAAGGGCCACCTTTTTAAAGAACAATACAAGAGCCTGACCACAAAAGGCTCCTCCCAATGTAAGTAAGTTACTTCGCCTGGGAAAGCCCTTTTTCCAGCAAAGCAGGTTGGAGGGGAGAGGCAGACTCTTCCTCGGGAGAGAAAAGGCCGTCTTGTGCACTGGCTGCTCCCCGTCGTGCCAGTGCGAGGGTTTACACGGGAGCCGTTGCAGGGCGAAAGCCCAGGGCTGGGGCAGAGCTTCCTCTGCGCAGAGGGGCTGCAGGTACCCAAGGGTCGGGAAACGGAGGCAAGGGGAGCGTCTGCAAGGGAGCAGCCCCTTCTTCCCCGCGCTGCCCTCGTCACTTCTGACACTAAAGGGGAAAACATAGTGTTGCAGTGAGGTCTTTTTAAACCAAAAGAGAGTTTTCTGAAATAAAACTAATTATTTTCCAATCTCTTCAATCACATTTTACATCTTGGGGAGGAGAAAAATAAACGTGAAATTACGTTTTCTCACTCTGAGGACTAGCCATCACGTTTATCAATTTCACTGAGACAGCAGAGAGCATTTTCTCGCTCTGAAATCCAACTGGTTTTGCTATGACTACCACTTCCCAGTGCCAAAAAAAGAGGGAGGGGAGGGAGGGGGAAAAAAAAAATCACCTGTAAAGAATTAGGTGACAGAGTGTGAAAGGTCTCTGCCATTCAGGAAATACTTTCCACTGGATTTAATTACAGATTGCAACTAAACCCCCCCCTCTGCTTTTTTTTTCTTTTTTTTTTGGAACTTCAGACATACAATAACATGACATTTATTGAACGTGCTAGCGTTGCAGCAGCAGTGATAGTAAAAAGCCCGGACAACCGCATTGTTTACAATCAACTTTTAAAATATACTTTATACACCAGATTAACGAGAGTTTTATGGAGAAAGCGTGTTTTATCCGTCTGCATTAGGAAGTACCAATTACCAAAAGAAGAGCCTTTGCAGGCTGCAGAGAGCCGTGCTGGAGATCTGCTCGGGTCCCATGGCTGCGCTGGCAGCAACACCCCCGGTCCTCTCCCCAGCTACATCCTGGGGGCAATCTGCCTTTTACAGCCCATGCAAACTCCCTCCCTGCTCAGCAGCTTGCACAGATACTGGCTTCAGCAAGTCCCTCTCACATTTGGTCTAAATTGGATATTTTCCCTTCAGTATCTCAGCTAAGATGAGCGGTCCTGATACAACAGTATTAAATGTCAAACGAGCAAAAAACAACGTGCAAAGCCAACGCAACTCTGCATTTAATTTAGGCAGTGTCAAAGCAAAGAGCAGAAAGGAATGGCGTGGTTTTTTTTCTTTGCACATTTTTATAAAACCAACAAATCCGGCTCGTACTTGAGGCTCGCGTCCTAACCACCTCGCCAGAACCCATTTCTTCCCTTATTCCCTATCAATATTAAGTTAATCAGTGGTAAGCAAAACAATACAACGATATCTGCCTACATTTGAGTCTCTAATTATACACGGAAGTGTTAAAACCATTCCTCTGTTGTGCATTTAATTTGCCCACTTTGGAATGAGACATTAGGATTTTATTTCTAAATGCTTTGATTAAATTGTGTCTCTGCTTCTGCAGCCAGAAATACAGCAGCTTTCCTCTATGCGTAGGTAATGAGGCATCCAACGCCTTGGAATTCATTTAAAAATTTGTATTCCATCATAATTTTCTCCAGTCGTTGTGCAGAATAAAACAATTTGTTATAGATCAAATACTGTACATACGGATATTGAATTGCTATCGAGAGTGTCTCTTAAACTCACAAAAGGGAATAAAAACTCAGAGTCCAGGCAAAAATCTGCTCCCCGGAAGGTGTTATCCTGTCAGTGCTACAGGGTAATTTACAGGATCTGCCAACATTTAGGGGTCTCTGGCCTGAGTTTTTTTGGCTTTTATGAGCTGAAGAACAGAAGCAGGGTCACTGGAGAGATTAAGTTTCCTTTCTGCGCTAACATTAGGGAGGGAGACAGAGAGAGACACGGCAAGTAAGTGCTCTGCTGTACCCTGAAAATTAAAATGCAGCTGGATTATTACTCTAATTACATGCTTTGCCATCTCTTACAGCTCCCAATCCACAACCACGGGCACGGAGAACTCGTACCCTCAGCGTTTAACCAAACGAGGAGTTGGAAATGGTTTGCTTGGCTTTTTCCTTCTTGGTTTGCTTTTTAAGAAAACAAAAAACTGCTCCCATTCATGCAGAGCAAACTGGAAATCAGCAGTAAACTCATCCACTGGTATATCCGTCTGCAACGAAGCTAGGTTCAGTGAAATGGCAATGCCAGCAGAGTAGCACGAAGGCAGATTTTTCCTCTCCTCTGTGCTATAAGCAATAGAAATTCAGGTGATAACTTACCCCGCAGTCAGCGCCCAAAGCAAGAGCACAAGTCCTCCTGTCCCTTAAAAAGCACATGCATGTGAGATAAGGAAAAAATAAAATCAAAGACATTTGTAGTAGCCAATTTTCAAACCTTTTTTCCGTAGATTGTCACTGTAAATCAAGAGGGGAAAACAGATTTCAAATTCTGCCTGCATATTTTAGACATCTGCGCTTTTGACTAATCGAAGTTGCGTGGGAGCGAAAGAGGTAATGTTTACCTCCTTGCCTCTGAAATTAGGAAAGAAAAACTTATTTTGCAATTGTAGCGTGATACATGGGCAAAACTAAGAATGCATTTACTATTTTTTCACCCTCCGGCTTCCTGGAGGAAAAAAGAATAATTTTTTTTATTTTTTTTTTTTAAGATTGCAAGTCTATTTAGAGCAAAATATTATTCATTGCAGAAAGGGGACCTAACCTGATAAATCAGGTTTCTGCAGATCATGATTGAAGTGGTTCATGTTCACATTTGAATGAGTTTGCTTTGCCTACACATTTTTGTTAACTGGTTTAATAAATTATGACAGACCTTTAAAAGCTGATCGGAGCTGTACGGGATAGATTTACAATCAACCAAACAGCGCAGCGGAAGGTAAACGCACAATATTTTAGTGCTTTCAGTGGGAGGACTCTTTTTATTATTATTATTTGCATCAAAAGAACAGCTGAAGTCTAAAGCTGTTTAGTGATCATTTTTCAAAATAAACTGCAGAAACAGAAGGAAATTGTTTAAATCCAGAAACTATTTTGAACAAGTTCGCTGGAAAAGTTAAATTAGAATAATATAGTAATAATAGACTCAAAGCGTGGAGCAATTTAAAGCTGCAACAAAATTGGAAGAGAAAAATTAGATATTCAACAAATTACTTTTTCAACTCAATTACTTAGGCTAGTTTATGGTATTTCAAGTCTCTCCTCCTCCCTTCCACACTTTCTCATAAAGCACTTGCGACCAAAACAGCAAGGACTTTTCATTTCTTGTGAGGCGGCCGATGGGATCAAAATGTCGTTTCTTAAACCACCAAACCAACCAGGTTCGCGCCCTGCAGTTTTGGAGGTGGTGTTAATAAATGGTGGATAGATAAGACAACCGTAGCCTTTTGTGAACAATTTGTGAGACACCAAAGGGATAGCCACTTTTAAAATATAGCAAGTTATTTATATTTTAAAAGCAAGAGTCACGATTTTATTTGAATGGTTCTGTTTAGCTACCTGCTGCATTTAACATTATTGCTGAAATCTAAAATCGACACGTAGATTATATTTTTAAAATTGAGATCCACAGAAAATACAAACTAATTAGCCACATGTATCAAAAATATTAATGTAACCTCAGCTGTTCTGTTGCCTTGCATTATATAATATACGATCCAATAAATTAGGTAACATAACAGAACTAAAAATAAGGCTTAGGTCTCAGTACAAATTAAACTATAAAACATATTCGGTGATTGAAAACACCCCATCTTTCACTCCTAAATTATAATTTAAAAACCAATAAGGATGGTTTCATAAAATAAGGAAAACAAACTTGTTCCAATTTGGTGTGAAAAATAATTGAATCTGACAATTTTTCTAAAGGACTTTGTACAAGCAGAGCTACAGAGACACAAATAAAAACCAGCGATTACAAAACAGCTATAATCATCTGACTGGCGTTTTACGTGCTAGATGCTCGTAAAAAATGGAGATTATAAACGCGCACCGTAAAACCCTGCGTAGTCGAGAGAAGGAAAAGCCCCCCCGACTCGAGAACACAATTGCCCCGCGCCCTTCCTACGTCGCAGCCATTCACACCGAGAAGGCTTTTAACCAAATCTGTCTGTAGGACGGGGATGGAAAATGGATGAAATATATGCTTGTTCTGTGCTTTCATCCCTTTCTCGCAGCGGTGGGAGAATAAAAACTTCGATGTTGTGTTAGTCACAGGGCAGAATTTCTTCGAATGGCTGTGCCTTGCCCTGACCAGGACGCTGGGCTGAACGACCCATAAGTGCGGCTGGCTGTAATTAAAGCTGCTTTCCCAAACGGAGAGAGGGGGCTAACGCTGTCCCTACCTGCACCCTCCGTTTCATCCCACAGCCGGCTAAGGAGAACTCCCCTTACACCCAAGTAAGGGGGTAGTGCAGCCAAGAGGAAACAGCAAACTTGTGTTTAAAAGCGATGGCAGAGGCAATACCAAATACTCCAGAAAAGGCAGATAGCGCTTTGAAGAATTGAATCTTTAATGTAATCTGTTGCTTATTCTTTAAAGCATCGCTCCTGAATTAAGAAAGTACAAACAACTCAACTGACATTTAGAAAACTCTCAAAATCTTAAAAAGATTAACTGATGAAGGCTAACACAAAAAAAACGAAACCCAAAAAAGAGCAAAAGAAATCTGCAAAGTGGCCTCCCTAATCCAACCAAAGTGTCACATCAGCACAGTGAAAATACTGGAGATTCGCATAAATTTCAACGAGATCATTTTTTTGTTCTTTAGTAACTACCCTAAGCAGGAAAGCTACAGTACAAACCATCGGGGTTTCTATCAGTAAACTCCCAAACCAGCATCACGGTTGGCTTTTTTTTTTTTTTTTTTTTAATACCTTGGTGCCCCCTTTTGGTCTATACAGTTCAAGGCATTTTTTCCCATTTAAAAATTTAATCATAAACATACAGTAACTTTTCACGGGCAAAGTCTTAATTGAGAGTCTCGCGGCTACTCCACCTATAGTGACGGTCCACTGGCCCCACTATCGATTTAGCCCCTTTGAACACATGCAAGTAGCGGCTGAGGTCAAAGGAAGGGGTTGATTTCCATTAGAAAAATTGCCCCAGTGCAAAATCCTGCTTTATACAGTTATCTCGATAGACGGAAGGAAAAAAACAAAAAAAAGAAAGAAAAATAAAAAGACCCGTTCATTACCTTTGCTACAGTACACGCAATGGGGGAAGGCTGAGGCCGGTGTGCGGATGATAACTTTGTCTTGCTACATTTGTGCGTGCAACATTGAGGACAGAAAAGCTCCCGAGTGGGAGCCTCTGCTCGGGTGCAGGTTCTTGGCAGACCGCGTGCTGCTAGCATCGCACCCAAACTGCCGAGCGTGCTTTGAGAAGAAGAAAGCAATGTTTGATATATATTAATTAGACAAAAAAAAAATAAATCTCATCCTGACAACTTTTATTGCGGCGCTAGTAATTATGCCACAGAAACAAGATCTTTCCACGTTCAACATCACTGTGTGAAGACGAGCTTATTTCCAGCAGGGATATTGAGTCCTGCCATCTGAAGGGCCAATCAAGTGTGAAGTACAGTATAGTTTTAGACTCAATTGAAAGGAAAAAGCTTGACTACTAGTTCATAGCATGACAACTTTCATGGATTAGCTCAGACCCTATTCTACTCCGTGAAAGGGTATCACAGCATGAAGACAGTTTTCAATGCACTAAACTTTAATAGCTGAGTGGGGGAGCCAAAGCTTCCTTTTGGTCTCTATAGAAACAGTATAGCCAAAATTTGAGGCAAAATTAAGATTCTTGGGTTTCAGTCCTGTATTTACCCTCCAAGATCCCTATTCACAAAAAGCCTTCAGACTTTATACATGTACACATATATAATTATATAGATAATTACATACGTGCTTGTGCGTGCCATTTTTCCAGCGTTAGATGGAGTTAAACCTGATTAACTAATTCCCCGGAGCCCCACCACTGCTCCCCAATGTCCCCAGAGCCCTGGGAGGAAGTAGCGAGTGCGGAGAGGCGCCTGAGGAGGCACCACCAGCACTTGCAGGCGTTTTCCTCCCATCCCAGCTGCAAAGCTGTGCGTCCCACACGTCCTCATCCCCTAAAGCCCTCACTCCCTTAGATTCCTCCAGAAAGCTGGAGATTTTATTCAGGCGCCGGCTGCCAGAGCAAGGCACTGCCAGCACCGAGCATCTCGCTGGGGAATGCTGTTGGTGCCAGTTGGTGCCAGAGGCCAATGGAAACTTAACCTGCAAAGAGCGGTGGCAGAGGAGCAACAGCATTTGACCCAGCAGGAGAAGTTCCCCATTTGCTTTTTAAGAAAAAGCTCTTGTGATGAAGCGCTGAGAACAAGGGGAAAAAACGCGCTCCCACGACAAATTGTTCACCCGCTCCTCTTCTCCAGTCTGCATGGAGGGTGCAGGTGGGTTCCTGCAGGCGTCGTGCCACGGGACGCGGGACCAGCCTACGTCACGCTGCACGCACGCATCGCACAGAAAAAACAGCACCAGCTTCTATGCGGCATTAACCTCGTTTCTTGTTTCACACTTGACTGTGCATCCGCTAACTACAGTTCCCAGCAGACGTTACCCCTATTCACCAACATGCACACAAATACATTTTCTCTTCCCACCTCCCACGCTCCTCTCTTCAGTCCTTTCATCCGTGCCGTGGGGTACTGGGGCTGGGCATCCCCCGGGATGCAGCTGGGATGGACGTTACCTGCAGGTACCCACGCCGTGCTTTCCACTTGCTCTATTCAGGTTTGACACCTGCGCCCGGGCAGCAGCGAGGGCGATCTGGCTCCCTCAGCAAACTTGGCTGGGCCACAGATGCCTTTCCCCCCGCCTCCCCTCCCCACACCGCCGGAATGTATGGGTGCCTCCTATGGAGAGTCTACATTTCACTATAATGCTCCTACTCTCCCCTTTGTGGAGCACTAATCCTGAGTCACCAGAGCCAGAAACTCGCCTTGCATGGCCAGAGGAGCGATTTCCCCCGCTCCCTCCCCTTTTTTGGGTTTGAAGTTAATCCAGCTCTGGGCAGGGTCTCCCCGCAGCGTCCCAACCATCAGAGCCGTGAATCCCTGTGCAGGGAGCAGTTTTTGATGGGGATCTGCCGCACAGGCAGGGCCATCCTGGAGACCTGATGCCCCAGGCCAGCTCTCTTTGGCCATGCAAGGAGCCACGATCATCCCAACGCCATCGCCTGCTGAGCGGGGAGCTGCTGTGGGAGCACATGCTTTGCTTCAGGGGTTGTGACTGGTTGCACGTGGAGGGCTTACACTGCCAGGGATGCCCTGCTTGTGTCTCCTGAGGCTCCCTTGCACACTGTCCCCATGGTCAGAGACCGTGGGGGTCCTACAGACCCTGGCGTCACCCTCTAGGCCTCACCCCAGCAGCATCCTAGCAATAGTCAAAGCTCCCCATAAGGATGAGGACAGCCCAACACTGCCGATCATCTCTCAGACAAGGACCGACCAGACCCTTCCCTGAACACGGTCCACCGTGTACAGCTGCTAAAGAAGTTTTACACAGGAAAATTTTAAATAAAATGTTCTGCTCACAAAGAAATGGAGGTTGCATGTTACCTCATTGACCCAGTATGGTTCAAAGCTACCATACGCTCTTTCTTCTCCATTTCTTCTCCATTCCAGTCAGCTCCACCACCCTCGCAGCACATGCTTTCTGGAGACAGTGAAAAGCTCCTTGCTGCAAAACACCCTCCTCTCCTTCAGAAGCCTCCGTCTAGCTGTTCTCAGGTGAAAAGTGAGGTCCAGGGGACGCAAAGAGCAGCCAAAATCAATAGACACGTGATGACCTTAATAAATCAGGGTCATAACCGCATCCCCCACAGAGCCTACCCCTACTTGGGCATCATTTCACAGGTTGAGCACATGGGTTCGGTTTTCCAAACGTCACACCCGTGTCCGCCAAAAAATGCTGATGGGCACCTCGCAGATGGGCAAACACCAGCACACATGAGAAAAAGCATCAGCACCATCGCTGCGTCATACAGAAACTCACATTCCCATCTGGAGGAGGTACCTTTGGACCAACCAGACCAGCTCAGATACTCGCTGTGCGAAAAGGCTATGGTGGCACTGGGCAGCTGCTGGAGAGCTCAGCAGTGGGTGCAGGCTGAAGGGGGAAGGCACCTGGTCACAGCCCTCATGCTCCAGTGCTGGACCACAGCCTCCAAGGCCATCTCCGGCTGGGGAAGTCTGGACCAGCAGCAGCAATCTGGTGGAAAACCCGTCCCTGGAAATCACGGCCTTTTCTTGTCCCCTGGTAAAAAGGATGAAATCCCTGTGGTGTCAGCATCAGGAAAATTGCCTTTGATGCTCAGACCCGCTCACGATTAGGACTGTAAGCAGAAATTAGAGAGACACGCTTATGGTTAAACACTATTTCCTCTGTTGGTTAAACACTATCTACTGCTCTCTCCATTAGATACAACATCTCCAAAGCCCCAAGGTCTAATAATAATCCTGAATGGAGACTTTTTCCTTTTTGCAGCACTCAGCTATGGATGGAAACAATTTGCGGTTTAAATGATTTCTTTTCAACAGGTTTGAGAAAGCCACCGTGCAGTAATTACACATACCAGACAGGTCCTGTACCCCACCAGTCACTCTCTGAGTAGCCAAATATTGTTCCAAGGCGTGAATCAGACCCCATGCACCAGGACCAGTCGTTTTGCAAAGGGCACAAAGTTCAAAATTTGGTCCATCCACATGCGCTGACAGCTCAATCGATTGCTGGGCTCCTGCCACCAACAGCCACATGCATGCAGGCGGACGGATTCAATGGTCCTATTTAAACCTGCTCCCGGAGCCTTCAGGCCCAACATGTGTCACCGTGTTAGAAGCCATTGATGCTGAGGCAGCTTCTTTGCAGGACGTCAAAGCATAATGGAGCAAACCCCTCATGTGTGAAGGGAAAGCCGGTCTTTTGCACGAAGGAATCCCCTCTATTCAGCCCGGGAGATGTTTATGTTTGGAGTTGAACCAGACAGACATCAACGTGGCCAAAACCTATGGCTACAGCAGCGAAACAACGGTGACAACCAGACAGGACATGCCACTGCCACCTGGCCCCATCCCTGGGGGACATGGGGAGAGAGGATTTGGGGTTTGGCAGCAGGAGGTGGGTTTGCCACCCTGCAAGCACACGGAGGGAAGGACCCCAACCAGGCTCACGCACAGTGGGTGAAACTGGGCTGTGCCATCCCCAGTGCTGGGAAAACCCAAACTCACTGCTTCAGCTGAAGCAAAGACTGTGCCTGCTTGAGGCGGCTCTGCCACTGCCCTGGCACAGGAAAGACAGCTGAGAGCACAGAACATCCAGCAGTGCACAGTTTCCGATCCCCAGACCAGCCCCGGGCATAGCTTGAAGCCGACAGGAAAAAGTCCAGGAGCGTGTGGATCCATTGCTATTTTGTTTGAGGGCCACCTTCCCCTAGAGCCGACCTTGTTAATGAGATCGAAACCAGCCTGTTTGCTACGGGACGATGTAATACTCGCCACTCTGCGAGGTCCAGAAAGGTAGCAGCAGTGACATCCCACAGTGCAGTTGATCCTTCCCACTCGAGGGCTTTGAGGCAGGAGCATGGCTGTGTCCATCACGTCCCCACCACAGTGGCACATGAGCGATGCTCAGGATGGGGGCTCGGCCTCAAAGCATGCACTGTGCTGAAAAATACGCACTTATTTGGCTGCATGTCTGAGAGCACCGGCAAGGCTTTGATGAGCTGTCACTCCGCCCAGACAGATGATTTTCTGCTTGGGAGCGGGATAGCTCCCCTGTGCTGGGGCACAGACAGTGATTAAGCAGACGGTGGCTACTCCTCGTCTCCAGCCTTTTTGCTGAAAAGGCTTCCCGTGCAGAAACAGGCCCTTCTCCACCTGTGAGAAGCCCGACATGGGGATGGGGATGGTCTGGTGACATGGCACCAGCTGGCAGGAGAAATGCAAGCAAGACAAATAGATGCCATCACTCCTGTGTTGGACGGGGCTCTTTCCACGCGCTCCCTGTCCTGCTGCACTGCGCTGCCCTGCACGCGCCACGTTTCCACATGCCAAGTCGCATTTCTCCAGGGGCCGGACCCAGCAGGCGGAGGGCACAGGATGGGCTGGAGTAGCGAGTTTCCACATGTTTTACACAGGGCTGAGCAGGAGGGAGTCAGAGGACGGAAAAAGCCAGGAATAGCTGATTGCAGCCGTGCCCCACCGGTGCCAGCTACCACAGTTGCGGGAAGGATGCACAAGTCTCCCCACAGCTCCAGGTACGTGGCACATCCTGGGCCGGTGCCGTGAGATCCTGCGCCATCTCCAAGGAGAGCCCTGCACCAGATCTAAAACATCGTGGGAAGTCTCATCCTGCTTCAGTTTCTTCTCCTCATTCAGCTGCAGACTCCTAAATGGACACTAGTCTGATAATCCTTTTTTCCAAGGCACATCTGCCTTTCTTTTCTCTCTGTTCAATCTGTAGCTTAGCCTTCCCTCCGGAGGAATCATCTAAAGGATCTCTCATAGTTTTTGCTGCCCAATTTTTGCAGCAGTCAGGGCATAAACTGTTTGATAGACTCTGAAAGGTTGCCTTTGTTTCCCCAAAAAGGTGCTATTTTGCTCACAAACACTCTGAGGAGCTCGCCAGTCTCTTTTCCTACCACTCTCTTTTCATCATTTTAACACAAAAGCTAAAGCTTTTGAAATCCCATTTCATGTCGGTATGTTAGATATCTGAATTCTTCCCGCATTTGAAGCCTCAGTCTGAACATGAACTTACCCCAAAAATTCCAAGTTTGCAATTTAGGCAATTTCCTTTGATGCATTATTTAAACATATATTTTAATTACTGAGACAGCTTAGTGCTGTCATGTAATGCCCCAGCCAAGGCTTACATCGGGCCAGATCCTCACCTGCTGCAAATCTGTGCTGCTCCCGTCCCAGTGCCGCAGCCTTCCTCCTCCTCTTCCCTCCTCTCCTACCAAAGCACTCCATTAAATTATTTCAACAAGCTCCTCTAATTTCAGTTCAAAGAATTCAGCTAATGAAGTATTTAAACAGTTTTGTACCCCAAATCAATCAATTTAGAAAACACCTGGAGAAAACAAAATTATAGTTTTTTGCAAACCCACGCTTCGTGATGCGTTACTGGAGGGAAAATTGCGTCCTCTCTGCTCAGTTTAAGGAGGAAGCCATCAACTGTTACTTTTCTTGCCTTTATGAGAAGCGGGAGATCTCCTCTGCAGATGTTTTACCCTCTTTCCCATCGCATTTTCCAACCCGTTTAGCTGCGGCCACCCATTCTCCCAAGAGTGGACCCATGGGTTTTCTGTTCGCAGCCCAGGTGGGTCCATCCCTCCCCAGTGCAATGCTGTACCGGGAGCAGAGCCGAGCCTTACCCATGACTTCTGCGGTGTGGAGGGTGCCCCAGGCCAGACCTGCATTCTCGCTCCCCTTCTGCCTCACTGGGAGTAGAAATTGCTTCTCCTCAAACGTGCTTTCACCAAGGTCCGTGCTTTCCCCACAAAGTTTAACAGGTGGGTGCAGAGGAGCAACGTACATCACTCAGGGCAGGTAGAGAAGGGGATGCTGCATCCACTCCTGGTAGCTGGGAACGGTATTTAGGAATAGGAGCATGGCTTGGGGTCAGCAGGACAAGGGAGCAGCCCTGGGAAGTCTGCAGGAGTTGGGGTGCATGCAAGGACTTGCCCAGTGCTGTCTGTGCCTGTTCCCAGGAGGCCACCCTTGGTCTCCCTACAACCACAGCTGGGGAGTTTGATCGCTCAAATCCAGGCTTCATGCTGAATTTGGGGCGTTGAGCGGTGTGTTTCAGGGTGGTAAATGAACTGCAGTGAAAGTGGGCTGCTGTACCCAGGTGGGTCAGAAGCAGCCCGGCCAGCAGAAGGTGCCCAGCAGCACAGTCACCTCTGCTCAGCGGGATCTCCTGCACGTGCCCCGCTGCAGCCCTCAGAGGGGACAATAAGAAAACCAGNCTGCTGTACCCAGCTGGGTCAGAAGCAGCCCGGCCAGCAGAAGGTGCCCAGCAGCACAGTCACCTCTGCTCAGCGGGATCTCCTGCACGTGCCCCGCTGCAGCCCTCAGAGGGGACAATAAGAAAACCAGCAACTACCCTCTCCATCCTGGCTCCAAAGCAAACCCCTGTTTATCCCAGTACCTGACCAGCAGCCTAGACCAGCCACGTCCATCCCACAAGCACCAGATCCACACGCGTCCCTTTGCATTTTGGGCGTCTGCCCAACAAAGGCCTCTGCTGCCCACCCAGGGCTCGGCGAAGATGCCAAAGGTGCCCAGTAAGCAGCTCCCTGGCATTTCTGAGGTGTCCCAGGCATGTCCCAGGGCGTCTGTGTTATCCGGGTCTATCCACGCACCGACAGGCAGAAAGGGCTGCTGCCTGCACCATCAGAAACACAAGGGCTGCGGGAAAAACAAGCTTAGCTGCTGCTGGATACCCCCAGAGGAGCCAGCGAGTTGATTTACTACTGCTGTGCTTTGGGTCAAAGTCACATGCTCCCCAAACCATAATTAACTGCCGTGCTAAAAGAAAAAATAAAAAAAAATTACACTGAACAAAAGCACGTGGGCCGCCCCGATGTGATGCACTTTGTGCAATTACTCCGTGCAGTCAAGGGCTGGACCTCACGGGCCAGAGATGCTCACCACACTCACCAGCATCAAATTCATCCACCCCAAATCTCCTGCCTTTTGTTTTAGCTCCCCAGGGTGCCAACTGCAAACTGATCCCCGAGACGCAGGAGGGTGCAATTTATTTGGGCGATGGAATAAAAATCTCATCCTGACGAGCACTTCTATTTTGGCTCAGTGGCGTTGTAAAGGAGGGTTGCTATTACTGCTGCCTCTTCATCTGCCCTCAGTCCCCATGGGCCGCCCATGTCTGGCACTGTCCAGAGAAAGTTTTCTCACCCTACACACGCACACGCCAAAAGCAAAGGCGATTGCAGCAACATTTTGCCTCCTGCAACAGGACTTTTGGAAGTCTCCAGCACCTAAGAAACTGGTAAATTAGCTGCATGCAGTAAAACTGAATCTGGTTTCCTCTCCACAAACCCATGAAGATATTTATATATAATTTATCTTTCTAAGTTGTCATGTGGCAAAAGACCTCTCGCTGTGAGGCAAGCTTCTCTTCCTACTTAGAGAGAATTACGTGATTAAATAGAGACCTGAAAAGTTGTGAACAAGCACTGAAGAAGAAAAGGTTTCCTCTTAAAGCCTTAATGAAGTGGGTTCATTCCTCCTCCAACATCAACTTAGCCTTGTGTAGTTTGTTTTCACTCTGGTTAATCACTGACCAAAGCTGTAGTGCGGACCACCAGTTCCCAATAACCCATAAAAGGCAGATCAGAAGCTATTGTTCTTTTCTGTAGGGCTTAGCAGACAACAGCTGAATAAACCTGTTCAAAGTCAGAACAGTCAAGGAGGAACAGAAGCCTGGCCATCGGCTGCAGGGAATCCTGAAAAGGAAATTCATTTATTATGACATAATTGATAGCGTGGACACAAATACGCTACGTGGACCTGATGCAATCTTGGGTAATTAAATACAGAGCAATTACTGGGTTGTAGTTAGAGAAAGCGATGTTGTTGCAAAGGGGGAATTTGCACCTGCTTGCTGCCCGTGGCTGCTGGCACCTGGTGGGTGCTCCTGGCATCCCATGGCTGAGATTTTGGGAAAAAAATCCTTCCATGCTTGAGAAGAGATGAAAAGCGAAAATCTGTGCAAGTGGGTCTTTGGAAATTACACTCCGTAAAACTGTTAGAGCCGAGCAAGAGGCAGGAAGGGCTGGAATGTGCTGGGAAGAGACTTAAGGTGGCTGCTCATGGTGAAGCCTTTGGGGAAGTACAAATGCAGCCTTCAACGCAAAGCACATTTTGTCGTCTTGTGTCATTTGGATTCACAGCACTTGTGAATATGCACATACGGTGCTTTGGCCGTAAAAGGGGTCTCTGGTGCCACAGAAACCCAGCCCTCTCTTACCACCGCCTACCCAAAAGGAAAGGTTTTGCAAGAATACAACTATCTTCTGAAATAAAGAACCGTCAAGTAAAGCACCAAGATGGTGCTTTTCCTACAAATTTGCTTCTGCTCCCTCCTGAAGCAGCGGGCTGAGAGGCCCACTGGTGGCTCTGCCCCCTCCAGTTCACAGCAGCGACTCCATCAGCCCTTTCTGCTCCAAAATGCTTCTCATCAAGCCGCTTGCCAAGCAGGGGCCAGGTGAGAAAACAAGCCTACAACAACAAATTTAAAGAAGGGCAAACGAACCCCATGACAAGCCCTGAGCAGCCATGCTGGTGATGACGTGACGAGGATGGACAGGTCCTCTCCAACCCGTGGAGCAAAGTCCAGTTCAACTGTTTCTTCCCCTCCGTGGAATCTTTGAAGCCACTTGAAAGTGGCTCGCTCCCTGCATCCCTGCCCCAGCTCTCGAGGTGAGCTCTCATGCTTTTATGGTGGGAGGGGAGGTTTCCCATTCCTGTGCCCGAGAGGGGACCTTCCCGCCATCTCCTCCCAGCCAGTCCCAAGACCAATGCTACACCAGGCTCCCTCCATCTGCTCCGGCAGCTCCTTCTCCTCACTGGGTGTCATTTCTATTCTCCACACTGCTGACAGCTAGCCCTGAGTGCCGTCCTCTGCTACGCCTGGCGCAGGACATGCCTTCACCGCTACCTTCCCCGTGCAGCAAAACGTCCACCGCATGTACGCTCAGCACCTTGTCTTTCAGCTGAGGCAAAATGATTTGCAGCATCACTGAGAGCCATTCAAAAATAGCAGGACCCATCCCAGCAAGGCTCAGATGCCAGGCTCTGCTCTTCCCAATGGATAACACAGTGAAGTTAATGGGAGAGTTATGACAGCTGAATACACAAAACTTGTGGTTGCAGTGAAAATAGTAGCCCTGAGGGGAAAAGCAAGCACTGGCAGGGCTGGGTGAAACCCCCGAGGAGTCGCCCCGGGAGCGGCGCAGGCACCGCTTTTTGGAGGTCCCTTGGGAGAGACGCAGCACTGCTTTGATCTTGGTGGGGGAAGGAATAAGTGTAAGGGTTCAGGGAAAACCAGGAGGAGTCAAAGCAGCTTTTCTCCCCTTTGCTTCCCCGAGTTAAAGCAAAATAAATAAATGAAACTTGTTTGTAAAAATAAAGATCGAAGAATAATAAGCAGAGGCTGATGAAGAGCAACAAAGTCTTCAGCTGAAACAAGGACTTGTTGTTGCTGGCAGGAGCAGGGAGGGAGGGAGGGGTGGCAGGGGGAGAGCTGCGATTTGGCGAGAGCACCGCAAACTTTAAGTTTTAGACATAATTTTCTATTTTTCAGCTGTTTATTCCTCTCACCTGCGTGCTCCATGGGGAAACACACTGATTGCTTTAATTCTAACATTTGGAGTGGAACTCATTCACGAAACTTTCTGGCTGTGTGATTCAAACGAGCCTTCTCTTTCCTCTTTTTGTTCTCACAAGAAAATCAATTCACTTGAAGAGCCTCTTAATCCCATTTTTGCAATCAACAATTGCCACTTGTATATCGCTCTAATAGATTAAGAAGTGGGATGATGCGGTTGTCTGGTCTAATTCAACCCTATTCAGGTAACCGCAGCCCGAGGCACTTTGTAGTGCCAAGTGTAGAGCTCTACAGGAAGACTTTTGCTATCATAATTTCCTGTGGAGCTATGCACTGCCCCCACTGAGTAGCCTGAATTACTTTGAATTAGGCCCGACAACCACAGAGAGCAGAAATCCAACAAGCAACAATAACCAAGTCTTTGAGCATGACTTGCATGGGTTATTTTTTTTCTTCTTTTTTTTCTTTTGCATTCGAACAGAAAGAAGGAATTTCAAAACGCGCATCTATTTAAATGACAGCGACCTGCCATAAATCAAGTGGGAAACAAAAGGGGAAAACAGTTTAAGTGAGAGAGAAGTTGAAGTGGAGGAAAAATTAATCAAAACAGTTTTCAAAAAAAAAAACTTCATCGTAAGAGCCTGTGGAAAAAAAAATTTCGGGCCTACAGCGTCTCCATGGCAACAGAGAACAAGCACATGTTGGATACCAAAATCATAAAAGGTTTGTTTTGCAGGGATGAAACAGAAACAGATGGATCCATGCTTAGTTTTAGTTTAATTTGTTAAAACGTTTCAGGCTATTTACCCACCAGTATGCCCAACTATTAAAGAAATACCTAAAAAAAAAAAAAAAACTAACACCATAAAGCCTGGGACAAGCTTTACCGGCAGTTCCGCAACACACACACCCCCCCCTCAAAAAGCTGAGAAGTACCAGAGTGGATTTAAAGCCATAAATATAAGACTTAAAACCCAAATCTGACTTGAAAATCAAGCTGCCATCGCATCAGGTAAACCAGCCTAATGCTGCTTTTCAAACACGTGCTTCAATCATCAAACCGTCTCTGCAAAGGAGCAATTCTGTGTGCCAGGGGAAAAAAAAAACCAACGCACAACCCTGGCATATGTTAAATGGTTGTCTGGTCCCAGAGAGTGAATAAATTNAACCAGCCTAACGCTGCTTTTCAAACACGTGCTTCAATCATCAAACCGTCTCTGCAAAGGAGCAATTCTGTGTGCCAGGGGAAAAAAAAACCCAACGCACAACCCTGGCATATGTTAAATGGTTGTCTGGTCCCAGAGAGTGAATAAATTGGAAAACACAGTTTAAAATGCAGCATCTTGGGTACAAGTTTAAAATGTTCTGGGTAGGAAAACTCTGATCCGAGAGCGGTGAAAAGAGATTTCTTTCCTCCCCCCACCGCTTTTTTTTATTTGTCATCATCCCTTAATTATTACCAACATGGCAAAAAATGAATTAAATCTAAATAAATATCGGAGGTTTCTCTTCTTAAGAGTTTCAATCGCTATTCCTACTCTTTTACCTTTCTGTGTTCAGAAAATAAAGAGAACAAAGCAGGAGCCCTACTGGTTCAAAACTAGCAGAACAGACAAACAACAGAGCACAACTGTTCCCTCATGCATGCCTGGGATTAGGATAAAAGCAGAAAAGACTTCTGAGAAAAAGAAAACAACAAAAGAAACAGGAGTGCTGACAAAACTTTTTTTCTTTCTATTGAGGCAAAAGAGAGAGAAAAAAGAAGCCCTGCTAATACAAAAAAAAAGAAAGAAAGGGAGAAAAAAGAAAGGAGAAAGAGATAGAAGAAGAAAGATTAACAAACAGAAGTAAAGGGTTTCACCTCCTGTTTTACTTTTTACTTTTAGCCCAATCTGGTCAGGGAAGCCAGGCGCGGGAGGAGAGCGGATCCTAACGCAGGGCGCCCCAGAGCAGAGGACCGTGATGCGCTGCCCGGTCATCGGCTCCCTCTCTGCTCTCCGGCCCCGCGGGCGCAGAGCGATGTTGGCCGGGCTCTGTCTTGCCTCTCCCCACCGCGGAGCAGCTCAGCTTCACGCTTGAGTGCTCTTATACCCCAAACTCTTAAACCTTAAAGTCAATTACTAAATTAAAACAAAACAAAACAAACCCAAAACCAAACCAAAACCCAAAAGACACACAACAAATTGTTTCAAATGGCCCTAGAGATCAAAACAGTGAACGGGGTGACAATTCAAGATCTTATGAACTACAAACTTCAATTGAAGAAGTTAGTCTGAGTTAAGTTGACCAGCGCTGCAGTTGGAAGTTGGTGCTGCTTCACTGGGAGCTGCACTTCACCCAAGAAACCCCAAACTGGGACACATAACACATTTGCATTAGGCCAAGAAAGACCAAAGAGTTTTCCCCAGAGGTTTTTTGGATTTCAGAAAAATTTGCTCGCTGAGGACCCAAAGCAGTTCCTGGTATCTCAGGGGCATCACAGATGCCCACGGAGCAGCTCATGCCAGCACCAGCTGCCACACGAGAGGGGTCAATACCCTTGGGGCTGTGCAGGCCAGCTCACAAGGGGCTTACCTTGGTCTCAAATTCTCAAAAATCGATCCAGATCTTGCAAATGGCAACTTACTGGCAGTCCCCTGACGCAGCTAGATACCTTGAGCTGTTCAAACCCTTGCTTATGGAACCGTGGTTTCCTTTGTGATATAACGAGATATGCACATCTGTGTCATCTACAGATTTGTGAGCGGCAACAAGGAGATCAGCAGCCTTTGAACTGCCAAACATGCAGGGGAAAAGCAAAGGCTGCCCTCCCCCGCGCGCCTGCCCTGCGTGGCCCTGGGGAGGGATGCTGCCACCTCCCCGGGAAAAGGACCAAGGCCTGCCCAAAACAGATGGCAAATGCATAGCAGGAAGACCTCGAGTCCCGCCAGCTCTCGTGTAGCCTCAAACTTCACTCCAGAGGGGAAATGCTGCAGTAAGATGCTGTGCTAGACACAGCACAGAGTCCTCGGGGACGCTGCAATAGGTGTGCAGCAGTGCCCGGGTAGAGGCAGGCGGTGGGATTTCTGCTTTTCTTGGGATAAAAGTGTTTGGTCATGTTCAGGGTTCTCTGCATACAAAGAGCAAGAGAAGCACTTTGGGGTCTAAATGACTTCAGTGAGGTTGAGGGGAGGAAAAAACCAAATGAGAAAACAAAGAGTGAGGCTGTGGAGAAGCTGCTCCAAGCCGCAGTTCAGGCAGGATGCCGGCCACCTTGCCCCTGCCCGAGGCCACCTCACTCACACCAACACAAAAGGGGTTGATGCTGTTGAAGTTCGAGCCAGATCAAAGCTTTTGGAGACCGTGGCTTTGCTCTGGGATGTCCCAGTGCAAAGACTCTGGTGGGTACATCACTTTGGATGACCCAGTGCTCATGGACGCTGGCGGGGCCAGCACAAAGCAGGCACACAGAGCCGACGTACCGTGACAGCCTCTGGAGGAGTTCTGCCAGTAGAGCTGGTCACATTTTGAACAACATCTGATT
Organism: Steatornis caripensis; assembly: GCA_013398225.1. NCBI lineage: Eukaryota > Metazoa > Chordata > Aves > Caprimulgiformes > Steatornithidae > Steatornis > Steatornis caripensis. The sequence goes on from VZSC01014549.1 coordinate 469,380, forward strand.
GTGCCTCCCACTGCAAACCCCACTTGGCCCTGAGGACCCACACATGCCCAAAAGGCAGATGCCCCAGGTCACACTACCTGGACCAACGCACCCTGTATGTCCCTACAGGATCCAAATCTCATGGGGACCAATGGAGCTGCTGGGTTACAAACAGACCTTTGGGGAACAGGCATTTGCTGCNCGGAGGAGTTCTGCCAGTAGAGCTGGTCACATGTTGAACAACATCTGATTGTGCCTCCCATTGCAAACCCCACTTGGCCCTGAGGACCCACACATCCCCAAAAGGCAGATGCCCCAGGTCACACTACCTGGACCAACGCACCCTGTATGTCCCTACAGGATCCAAATCTCATGGGGACCAATGGAGCTGCTGGGTTACAAACAGACCTTTGGGGAACAGGCATTTGCTGCTTCACTCCCTCTGAGATACACAAAGCAAAGGCTTATATGAGATGTTCAACCATGCACCATGAGTTCATGTCCATTCGCAGCACACAAGGAAGTGATAAGGAGACAAAGGCTTTGGAGGTGAGCTCATCTCCAAGTGTAAGTTGGCAGCATCAGAGGCTTAACTTGAGCCCTTCTTCCTGAAGCACAGAGGGCGTGTTCTGCCCTCTATAACCATTTACACCAAACGTTGTCCTCTAACTGTGTTACAGCAGTCGAGCACCTGGTACCAGAAATTCAGCCCAAAACCGCTACGCTGACATTTCACCTGTTAGCAGCATGGGATCACAACCTGCAGAAGGAAACATCAAAGCCTGCTGCTCTCAGAAGCCTCTCCAGTGGGGTATCTCCCACTGCTTAGGTAGAGCTGTGCCAGCATAACCACAGCCTCCTCGGGGAGCGAGTGCCCCAGCGTGCCCAGCTGGTTCATCCCAGATTAGCCCAGCTGGCCACTGGTTGTCACTGTTGCACCATTAAAATTGAGCTGTGCCCAGTTCATCCGGCTGTACCTAAGGCAATCTCTAATGCCAGGAGCTCAAAACATTCCTGGGAGCATGGTGGCATTTACAGTATTCAGTTGCGGTGCTGGGTTAGGTCTCTGTGTCTTAAACCGATCCTAACACGCAACACCAGAGACAATGGGCACGGCCTCCATCACAGTGTCCATCTCATTACGGCTGTGTCTGGCTCCTAAGGTTCCTCCTAACATAGGAAAGTCTCACACCCACGGTGGCAAGAGTAAGCTTTAGAGAAGTCACCCAGCGCTGGCACCTAAACCTTGCAAGGTACGCTATGCACACATGCTCCTCTTCCTGCCATGTTCATCTCTAACACTTTGAAAAGTACTTTTCCCTCTGTGCCTGCTGCTCCGTCCTTTTCTCTCCACTTGTCTTGCTCTGACTCCAGCTCATGCCTCTTCAGAAATGCCAGTAATTCCTATTCCAATGGCAGATCATTTGGGGGTGGTGAAACACTGGCACAGGCTGCCCAGAGAGGTGGTCGATGCCCCATCGCTGGAAACTGAAATTCAAGGTCAGGTTGGACTGGGCTCTGAGCAACCTGATCGAGTTGAAGATGTCCCTGCTCACTGCAGGGGGGGGGTTGGAGTAGATGGCCTTTAAGGATCCCTTCCAACCCAAACTGTTCTATGATTATGCTCTATCACCTGTACTCCTACACACTGAACGCAGGCATGTGTTTGCTTTTTCAAAGACTCTCTAGGGACTTTTTGTCCCTAACAGATTCTAAGGGACTCGAGGAGTAACAACTATCCTGCTGTAATAATAATAATAATAAGCAGCAGCAGCAGCCTGCAAAGTGAGGTTTCAGTGATTTTTACGTAAGTTAACTTTTCTTGCAATGTTCTGCTTTGCTGAACTACACACCCTCCAAGCTGCCTTCCAAAAGCAGGTGGGAGAAGTAGAGCAACCCACTCAAAAGTAAATATTAGGACCAAACACTGAGGCTTTCCCCCTGCTACAACTTGTCCATATAGAAATAAAATAGGGAATAAAAAGGATTTTTTTTTTTTTAAGGTATCAGATGTTAAACACTCCAAGTGCAAGATACTTGGTGTTTGAAATGTCTGGGATCTAGTCTGCCAGATCCTTACTACACATATTTGCGGCCCTCTCAAACTGCTGGAGGTGCTCCAGGTTTCAGTGCCGGCGGGGCCCTGGCTGAGCTCGCAGAGCCTGGCGCCGGTGAGAGCGCATTCCCACAACACCCATGCCATGGGGTGCATCACCCCGGGAGCAGGACCACAGTCCAGTGCTCCCCTGACCAAAAATGCTGTGAAGTGGAGAGGGGTGTACACAGCGGTACAAAGCAATAATAGTAGGGAAAAAGAGGACGAGACAGAAGCTGGACTGGAAAGAAGAGGAGGTAAGGTACCACAGCAATGGCTGTGCACAGAAGGATATGTCCCATTAAGTGAAGACATGTTTGATGCCATGACGCTGGTAGCGATTAGCGTGTCATTAAAGCCATTCCTGTTCATCAAAAGCACAAGCTTAACTGTAACAGAGGGCTCAGTTCCCCTCGGTGGCCAGGGTGCTTGAGCACGCACTGAGCTGCATGTGGCCTGTACGATGGGTAGCTCTGGCCCGGGATTTCTGCAGGGAAAGGCCTCTGCCAGCACCCAAGCAGGATAAAATCCTGCAAATTTGTCCCAGAGCCCGTGGAAATTTTGCTCAGTGGTAAATCCACCTTTTTGCCTGGATTTCCCAAGACACCAAGTCATCTCAGTGACTCATCTCCCGACTTTTTAATCCAATATTCAAATCACAGACACACATAATCATGTATAACTATCAAGATTAATAATGTAATCGAGACTCATTTAGGCAAGACATCATCTTGCTTGTACTAATATTTGATTTCTATTACAAATTCCTAATGCTGCTAAAACCTTCCTCTCTGGACTAGTCCGTAACATTTGCTGCTGAGGATGTATATAGGGATGGAAAACACACACCACCACCCCCCCATAGAGGCAAATCTCATAATTATTTAGTGCATTTACATAGAGATAGTTCCGGTTTTACAGTAGGCTAAAACACTGGACTATGTGCAGAATTAATCTGGCATAACGAAGATAATTTTCTGGGTTTATATATCACACATTGCTTTTACAGGCAGATGCCAAGGACCAGAAAGGTATTCAAATGGCAGCACTGCTGTTTCGCTGGCAGCTCATTAGCAACTGAGCACTTGTTTCGGCGATGCTGATGCAGCTACAAGTGTTGCATAAACTCCCATTAGGTGATCTGGGCTTGATGCCACACAATTTAATAGCAGTTGTGTTTTTTGGGGCAAACAAATTTTATTCCTTTCATGTTCAAATATGAAACACTTTCACGCCACATAAAATTATGTTAAAATGCCCAAACTTACACACTGAAGTTTATTTTCACCAGAGAGGCATCAGACATGTATAGATAAAATGGAAGGACATTTCTGAGTTCTATATTATAAATGTTCATTGAAGTCAGACAGAGTGGCTTTCACTGACTTCAGCAGACACTGGATGAGATCTTTGAAGATCAAAGGGTGCAATTATATCTTACTTGCTGCTGTGAATCTGAGTCTTAAGCAAATTATTCTGTTGGTCTTTTTTTTTTTTTTTAAGAATAGCTTGTTCTGAAAAAGAAAGGACAGCTTTGGGATCGGAAGCCTGCAAAAAGCCAGGAAAAACAGTTGCCATGCCCCCCAAAGGACATCTGAGATACCTGCCAGGCTTCTTTAGGGTGGAAAAACTTATCTTTAGAGCCATAACACAGCTAAAAAGAACCAGAAAAAATGAGCTTTGCATGCAAGCACACCCAGCTCCTCTCCACCAGCAGGGACTCATGCAGCCCTGGCACCCACGCAGCTTGGGGACATCGCGGCTGCAGGGTGCCCGCACGGTGCCAGCTGTTCACCAAGAGCAGCAGAGGCTGAAGGCGCGACAAGGCCCCTCATCCTCACGTCAGACAGTGGGTGCTCTTTATTTTTAGAATGAGGGGGTAATCAACAGGAGGGGGCACTTGCCACGGGACAGGGCAGGTTACAATTAAGAACAGCTGATTTTCCAGAGGACTGGAAGCACCGGGTGACATCAACAATCTGAATTACACCAGGGTTAGACCGAGTCCCAAGGACTCCTCCGCTCTTGCAGCCCACCAGCAGGCGGGGTGGGCCCTTGGCTTCCGCTCATTACTTGAATGACGCACTCATTACGTTCACATGAAGGGAGACTGGCAGCGTGCAATTATTTAGTTCATCAACTAATCCCTTCCCATCCAAGTTTCCACTTGGTTTCATTTATTGTGCAATTTTCTGATGCACCTCGTACACAGCGGAGCATTGCTCCTCCCAAGGACACCGGTCACCACTGGCCTGAAAGCACAGCTCATTTGTCCAGTAGCGGGCTGTCTCGTCATTACACAGCTGAGGTACATGGGCACGGCAAGGCACGGGGAAGGCGTGGACTTGTCCGAGTACTTCGTTTGGTGCAGGGCTCTGTACCTGCTGTGTTCTAACAGGAAGAACAAAAATGCGTTCATGCTCTCCAGAGTTTGGATGGCTCCAGACCTACAGATCTGCAGCTGCCTTGGCCAGTTGCCACCTCCAATTTCCACATGACCATACGACCATCTCAGGGCGGCTGTTCGGCGCAGCCCCACAAAAATCCCTGCAGTCAGAGATCTGAGTCAACCCAGCCCCCCAAGGGCCTCACTGGATATGGGCTAAGGACCTGAGCACCTTCCAGGGCAATGGGCATTTTAAAACCGGTCCCAGCGGTATTAGTCTGAACTCTGGCTAGCTTGAGCTAGCCTGGATAGTTAGCCAAAACTTAGCTGAGCCTCCTACGCTTCATCCCTCCTCCTCACCTGCTTCCTCCCATCCCAACTCAACCTGCTCTCCTACTCCCACAGCACAGGCACCTGCTTCTGCCATCCGTCTGTCCGCAGCCACACGCGTCCCAGGAAGGCGGCCAGCAGCTGGATCCGGGGATCCCAGCGGGTCCGGGGCAGAGGCACTCAGCCTTTCGCCACCCTCGAGAGCCACTGCGGGTTTTTACTCAGGCGACACTGTCACCCGCAGAGCTAAGCAAGAACTGCAGTTTCAGCAGCAGCAGCAGCTCCTGTGGTGCGCAGAGACAAAGCCAAAGGCTTTAAGGAGTTTTTGGCACTCAAACAGACACTTTCACCCACCCCAGAGAAGCGAGAGCCGTGCACAGGGATTGTCCCCTGTTGGGTCTAACTCAGGGACCCAGTGCCACCTCCCCGCCACGTACACTGCAAGCTGGAGCCTCTGCACCAGCACCACGTACAAGCATCCCAGCTGCAGGGCAGGAGCAACCCAGAAACCTCACCTTGGGTGAAGACAGACAACAGAAACCCTGTATTGCAATAAACCAATATTTTCCCAAAAAAACAAGGACTGCTATGAGATAATTGACAGCACCCAGCCCTCACCACTGCTGGCCCTCACCTTACCCATGCAGCAGCAATCAACCGTTCCCCAGGGTGGCGGGTGACAAGCAGGTGCAAGTCATTGACAAACAGATCAAATTAGGCAAGATTAATTAATTAAACATCTGTAAAGGAGTTTGAAGATGACAAGGATTTGTAGCTGCTACATTTTGGACTCCAGTGGGCCTTCAAGGTCACTACATGGAAAGCCACTGCACCATCCCCTTTCCTTCCCATAGGTAGTCCTGCAGATATGAGCCACACTGGGGCTGGGGGTGCCCCAGAGGCACAGTGCCATCCCCGGGCACGAGCCCTCGCCCACCCACCCCCACAGCTGTTTAAGCCGGAGCAGGGAGAGCAGAGCCCCAGAGATGCTGATTTTGTTACCCACGACGTTCCTTCATCCCCACGCCGACCACATTGCTCCCAAGCCTGGGAACTGCGATTCACCTGCTCCCCAGCTGACTGCAGACAGAAGTGAATGAAATTTGCATTTATATAGCGTTCTCCACCCACAGCATCTCAGTTTTTGTTTGGTTTTTTTTTTTTAAAACACGGTAGAGATGAAAAACCACTCACAAAAAGTGCTGCCCCCCCTTGCACCCTCCCTGCTCCTTGCAGAGCCCTTTTCCCTTTGCTTTCCCACATGGACTCACCTTCCGCCTGCCACAGAAACACTTTGATTTAAAGTGCAGCCTGTATTGCAATAAAGCCCGAAATCTCCCCCTGTAGTGATCAAGCCCTGTAATTATCAAACCTTCTGGGAGGAACACAGGCAAAAATTCTAATCAAGGAAATATAGGAAAGTATTGCAATAGTGTGGCACCAGTCGCAGTGGAAACCCCACCAACTCAGACCGCTACAGGGCCAGCTGCCTTTTTGACAGCCAGATTTAAAACAGATAACATGGCAAAGATTAGTATAATTAGCCCTAAAGTAAAGAGTTCCCATTTAAGCATGTTTTACTGCCGTGTGTCTGAACACTTTTCTAGACCGAGCTCGAACCTCAACCTCTCCTTTCTGCCTGTGGGAACCCCCCAGTTTGTGTGTATTCATTAAAATCCTGTCCTAATTGCTCCCTCATCAACTATGAATCTTAAGAAGCTTAACTGCTAAGTGCTTAAATTGTGTTTACTGACAGAAAATAGAATATTCACTAATGACTAGATGATGATGACTCAGGATTATTGCGGGGGCCTCACACCTAAGGCTTTGGAGACGAGGTGGTAACGCTTGTGCTGGGATTTTTTGTCTTGAAAGATGAAAGATGGGGTTTGTCTGGACTGTACAGCGAAAACACAGCCCTGAAATGCTGCTGGGGTCCCCTCCAGCCAGGCGAGGCTGGAAAAGCAGTCTGCAACCCTAAAAGCATCTTCCCAAGGCACCTACCTGCCCTGCGGGGACAGGGCAGCCAGCAGCTCAACACGGGGTGCTCCCAGTTTGTCACCCATTTCTGGGTGATGCGCACATCAATGAGCTCATTTTTTTTAAATATTTAACCCAATCAAAACTCACTGCTGAACACAAATATTAGCTTGATGTTTTGCAACCCCTATCCCCTGGCTTTTGCTCAGCAGCAGCTGCTGTGGGGCAGCCCTGCATTGAGTAGTTGATGTATTTATGAAGTCCTAACCTCCAAAAATATTGCCAGCAGCAGGTCACAATTCTCTGACGTGTGACCTATGGTTTTTAAATACTGACCTGAACAAACTGGCTACTGGGAATAGATGTGTTTTTTTCCTTCCCAAGTTCTCCTCTGAGACATATTTACTGAAATACTTTATTACCTCATCATTGAGCATAATTTAAAACTGCAGTTAAGCACTCAGCGTTTAAGTAAAAGCATGCATCATTCTGACAGCGTTTGGTTGCGAGGGTATAAACATTTCGCAAACGTCAGTCCCAGAATTTCTTAAAATTCCCAGCTATTATCTCTACAAAAATGCTCCATTTTCAGCACGTTCACCGACGTGCATTTCAAAGCTTTATCTTCAGCCTTCTGTGTTTCAAGGTAACTGTTGTGGATTGGCAAAATGTGTGAATTTAATTAGTATAATCTAAACAAAAGAAGCATTTCAGGGCTGCTTTAATCCATATGAGACCAATATGTTGATTTGTCAATGTGAATTTAATTAGTGTCTTCGAGTCTATACTCCAACTCCCCCCTTCTTTTATCTAATTATCACATTTATAAAAAACATTATCACATATTCGTTGGCCTAACTGTTTTGCCACGCAGTCAGACTAAAGTCCCAGAGTCAACATGCACTTCTAATAAGCTCAATATGTTTCGAGAGCACCGCGCTTGACTCAATAGCATCCCATACAGCAACTGCACGCTTCCTCTCAAGAGGCCGAGGACAACTCAGCCGTCATTGTATTTTTTCCCCATCCTTTGCCATGCAAAGAAAGCAAGATCCTTCTGGTGTAACCATCGGTGAAATGCATCAATTACACACCATTCTGAGGACGGCCACCACAAGGCATTCACTTATATATGACTAATTGAGCAGAGAACAATTGCTATTCATTTCACAAGTGGTTCCCAAGGGCTGCGAGGGGGCAGGGGGGACTGCATCAATTCACTCTTCATCAAGTAAACATTCAAGTCATAAGCACGACCCAAATCTCTCTGGGATGGTTAAAAATGTTCTCATTTCTCCCCACAGGCCATATTTGTTAAGTGCAGCGAGGCAGTTCCCAAGGCCAGTGCTGCAGCTGTAAGCAGGGTGCCGGGCCCTGGAGAGCAAGCAGCAGGAGCCAGGCTGGGCTCACGCCGCAACCCTGACAAAGCCCTTGGTGGCCAGGGACCTGCAAGAGAGCCCCAGGGCAAGGTGCTGTGCATCCACACAGGCCACCCAGCCAACGGCAGGGAAGCCTCTTCCATGCAGAGGGAGACAACAAGGAGAGAACCCACCTGGCAACCCTAACCCCCCCACCACAAATGCTGCACTCACCCTCTGTTTCTCTGCGTGCTAACACCACCAGGCTCCAAAAAATCCTTTCCATCACTTGCCAAAAGCCCCAGCCTTTGGCTTTCAAGATGAGCACACAAACTTATATTACAGTGACCAAAAAACCATGCAGCTGGGCAAATCCACCTGCAAGGAGTGGGTGATGGCTACATACCTGCACTAGAAGCAACATACCTGCACTAGAAGCAATAAACTCATTTACCCCTGGCTAGGACAGCACGTTTATTACAAGAAAAAGAGTGGCTCTCTGCCTTTCCAAAATGGAGAGAAAACCTTCTGCAGGTTGTTTTTCAGGGAGCACAGCAACATTGTCCAAGGAGATTAAAAGTTTAGGCCCAGACACTGTTTGTAAGTTCAGCAAATTTTCCCAAACACAACTCTCTGTAGGTCCTCCAAGACAGATATGGGATCGGTGATCCCAGATCATTCCCTTCCCCTTCACATTAGAAACAAGAAAAGATCCTGAATTTCCCCCCTTTCCTCCATCATCAGCTAAAATCCAGTCGCAAGGACAAAATCTGGACTTGAGAGGAAAACCAGCCCTCCTCCTCAATACAGCAGCACTCCATCCTCCAGGTCATTCTGCTGCCTGTTCTCCTTAGACAGGGCAGCAAAATACGGTACAGCAACACAAAGAGTTATTTTTCTTCCACATATAATTATTGTATTTGCAGATAAACTGGCATTTGCACTTGCTCTGTTGTGATTATTGAGCAATCAAGGAACTGAAGTGCTGAGCTACTAAAGAAAAGAGCACAAGGCTTTACAAGAGCACTTGGATCAGGTTTCTGCTCAGAGACAGGCAGATAGCTCTGCTAGAAGAGCAAAATCCTTGAAATGTTCTTAACTACGCTTTAAAAACTAGAATACTGCCTGGATTGGTGTCCGTATGAGATGCTGGTTACCTTGCCTGTGCTACCAGCAGAGATCCTTCAGTCTGTGCAGGGAAGGAGAGGAGCTGAGCTAACGGAGGGGAACTGTGCACCCACCTCAGAAACCAGGTGTCGGAAAACAGAGAACAAAACTGGTCTGGGAAAGTTATTGAGGCGCAAGTTCCCTGAAAGTCTTGACCCATGGAGGATTGAGGAGCTGTTGCCCTCTAGAGACCTTGCCTCATGCACCTGGTTCACTGTGAATTTGGTCTCCTTGTAGTCAGCCTGGGCAGGGGGATAGGACAGACTAGGGGCTTTTGGAGAGCTCGCCTACACAGCTGGTACGAAGAGCAAAAGCCTAGTCTCACTTTGGTTGGAAAGAGTGAGTTAGGGAAGCATCCCAGCAAGCCACATTCAACCAATGAACAACCAGCCATTACAAAGCTTTCCAGAAAGCAAGGAAACACCAGGACAGGGCCAGTACTGGGAGTAGGATTGCTGTGCAGATGGCCATCTTTTGCAGCAACTGAGCCCAGGAGCTAGCTTGAGGAGCAGGTGCCAGAAATCATACGAAATGAAGCTAGAAGAGATGCCCTAGTCTGTTCCCCCACCTTGAGACAGATTGTATGAGCGCACATCTCTGCAAACATACTTACCATGCTGTTCTCAAACCCTCCAGTGCCAGAGATGCCCTGGGCAATCCCATCCCCGCTGACTCCTTACATCTAAGAAGGGTTTCTGAGCATGAAACCTACCCATTCCTACTGCAGCCCAAAGCCCTGACTTCTTGCCCTAGCTCTTGCAGATATCGGGAACAAACTACTCTTCCTCCCTGCAGCAGCTTTGGGTGTTTGACTGCCACATGTTTCCTCCTGCGTGTGTGTGAGATGGGGTGGCAGGAGAGAGGGACTCTCCATCAACAAGAGACAATCTTTGCCATGCAAAAAGATTAAATTCTGCTTTTTGGCAAAAGTGAATTTTCATTAATTCCCCCAGCTGGAGGTTCACCATTTTCCAGAGGAATTTGGCCATTTTCCCAGTGTGCAAAGCCTCTGTGGGTTAGCACCAGCAGGGCTTCATTTTCACAAGATCAGCCTCCAAATATGCAATACAGCCTATTGTCTAAATACAGTATGAGCACAGCTCAAGCCACCTGATCAGGGCCTGGTTTCCTGGCATTTACTCTCCCCATCTGTTGGCTTTTAGCATAAATTGAAGTGCGAGTGCCTACTAATGCTAGTCTCGCATTTGAACGTGCTCACGAAGCCATAATCTAACATGCAGAGCGTATTGGACCGAGTTCAGTTTATGTGAAACGCAAGGCACATCCCCCAGACAGAACTGGAATTGCTTTGAGGGTGCATTCTTTGCCCAGACCACTCTCTGCTACACATGTATGAGCTGGAAACATCTTCTTTGGAAAGAGAGAAATGCACGTAAATGGGAGCTTCCCTCAGGCTAACTCTGATCCCACTTCATTTCTCATCCGACCCTCAAACACGTTCCAAATAAGCTCGGTGAAATCGAGGCCATTAAGGGGAAGACATGGAGTTTTGAATGATGATCTCCTAAATTTCCTTGCATGTTAATGGCTTGGATGTGCAAAGGGGTGACGCAGCACCGCGCAGCAGGATGGCTCCCCGCAAAGCCACGCACCATCATCCTAAAGCCAGGCTGGCGTTTCCAATCTGCCCATGGCTTTTGCAACATGCAAGAATCCTCCGTGCACAAGAGCTCCAACAAACTCGAGCTTCTGGATCATGGTGAAAACACAACCCTCATAAAAATGCATCGGGCAGGTACAGAAACCAAAGCTAACATTTCACCATCAATTATATCCAAATTTCCATTTCTAAGCATTGCAGCTTAGCGTTGTCTCAGGAAATTGAGACTCTGAAGAGCTGGGGTTTCTCCTCTGCCCTTGACCATTCCCTTCACTCTTCTGCCCTGAGTCACAGCCCCATGGAGCAGAGGCCCCTCGCGTGCCACCACGCAGCCTCAGGGATCGCCGTACCCATCCTGGACCCGGGTTTCTGAAGGTCAGCTTCCCTGTAGCCCAGGCAACAATTAGGTACTGATTTTGGTAAGCTTCTTAGACCCAACCCACGAGGCTTTTCTGGATTTATGTGCCTGTAACTTCAATAGAGGAGCTTCTTCCATATGTGCACCTTCTCAGCATCTCAGTTTGCCTTTATCTCTGATTCATCCTTAAAAACAGCCGTAAAAATCTTGCTTTGCATTTCACCCCCTATTTCTCAGAAGGGCTTTCCAAGGACAGAGGTGCACCAGCTCCCTTCTCAGGGATGGGCAGGGCAGAGCGTGACTGCCCTGATGGAGTTTGTACATCCACATAATTGGCTTGATGATATCTAAACATTGCTCCAAGGGCAGCCTCTGGGCCCTGCCCTTTAAGCATCCAAGCAGCAACACTGCGCTCTTGAAGGGTCCTGTTCAGGACGTTTTGCTTTGCTTTGCTTTCTCCACTCCAAAGAAAGCATGTTATTTTCAACTTTATATTCCTTGGGAATTTCAGACAAGGCCTCATCCACATCCCTGTACACAGACAGCAGATAAAATTCCCTTCCGAGCCCAAATCTCCACCTTCCCCTAGAGCCACACATATGTTTTTTCCTCGCTTGGTGCTGCACGCACCTGAGAGGCAGGCAGGAGAAGCTGAGCAGGCACAAGACAAACGGGCAATGCGGGGCTCAGCAGGAGGGCCGCGAGCCAGGCTGACGCAGCGTGGTCCCAGGAGAGCGGCTGTGCAGCAATGGATATGATCTGGCAGCTCCCACCCCAGGCCAACCTCAACTCACTGCCAGAGGCTTGCAGCCAGTGAAGAAAAGAAACTCAAATCATCTGTCTCCACCCTGACACGCACCCATCCAACACCCTTCCTCACTGGGAATTCTGAAAGGTCCAGCTGAAATGGTCCCAGCCCCACCAACTCTGCTGCCTTCAGTCCCCACCACCATTTACTCCTTTCTGCGGGACCCCTCTACTCCCTGCCCAGCAAAACACCCCTGGAAACCCAGGCTTTGCAAAGAGGGTGTCAAGGTATCCCCAGCCTCCCAAGAGCTCCTGCCAGGAACAGAAATGCCTCTCTTTTCACTTTATTTGCTCACCATCGAGATGCATCATTGCTCACAAAAGCCACGAGCTGCCAAAAGGTCCAGGGACAGATCCAGCACCCTGCGGGGCTGCTGGGAAGGGAAGCCTGCGACACATGGACAACGGTGGTGGTTGCACCCATAAGCCAGCTCCATGGCAGTCCCAGGGCTGGGGTAGATGAAGGAGCTCAAAGGGAGTAGGAACATCCCCTGATGAGAACAAATACCCACCTCTCCTGCCCAGATCCCTGCCCAAACCCCAAGTGTTGAGGCATAATTTTAGCAGACTTTTCACATTAAAGCTGGAACAAAGCGAAAAGGCATAGGTCCCTCACACCTCCCGGGGCTCTGCCTGGCAGGGTAACAGCACAGGCAGCTGCCTGCTCCTGGCACCAGGCCCCCAGGACAGGGTGTCATTCCTCTGGAGAACAGCGCTTTGGCAGGGAACGTCCCATTCCTCCTGAGGAGGAACAAAAGGACATGGGTTTGAACGGCAGCACAGACATCTCCGTATATAGCTGCGGGTTATTCTAATCCACACGCAGCCACTGCCTGGGAAAGCTGCTGCCCGACCCACGCTTGCGTGCCACGTGAGAGGCACGGTGAGGGGCTCACCGGAGCGTGCCGCGGGGCACCACGGCAAGCCTGGAGAAAGCTCTGTGGGGCCAGGGCTGTTTCCTATGCCTACGCAGGGTGTCTCACAGATCCCAGCCCTGCTTGCAGCAGGAGCCATGCAAATGTTCACCAAGTGATGCCATGTCCCAAGAGAGCCTTTGCACGCACATTGCCCCACCAAAGGTTGGGCTTGACTTGACCAAGCATCTCCCCAAGCACAGAGCAAAGGGCTTTTTGACCTCCCTGTGCCCAGGGTAGCTCCCAGCTTCCCACAGATAGGGTCTTGGATCTCCCTATTGGCACATATCACATCTGGAAACAGCCGCTGCTTTGCAATATCAGGCAGCTCGTTCCCCATCACAACCCACCCCAGGAAGGCCTGCAAGCTGTCCCAGATCTGCTCTGGGCGCACACAGCACTTCTGCCCCTTGCCAAACCCTTCCTTTCAAAGCTATAGCAATTGCTAAGCAGTCCATTTAACACCATCACTAAGGGAGACAAATGGTTCAGTGTCTCCTGGCAGAGAAATGCACGGGATACGGCAGAGGGCAACATTCATTAACCTTTGTGTTATTTGCTTCGTGCTGTACGCCAGACAAACTCAGCAAGTTGGCAGTCATTGACGATGGGAAGTAGTTTTTAACTCTAACAACTGAAAAAAAAATTCCAGAAACAAACGGAAGTGTGCTCAGCCACCCTCCAGGTGATGTAGACCCAAAGGTGCTGCCACCCCTTCCCTCCCTGCTGCTCTGCCATCAGAAAGCCCCTGTCACCGGCCACAAGCATGGGAGGGAATCAGCCATGCACAGCCAAATCCCAAAGAGCCCATGGGCACGGGCTCCTGCAAGGTGGCAAATGATCCCCCAAAGCCTAAGACACTAATGTTCTCGTCGAGCCGAGCGTCCTCTCACAACCTCAGGAGAGAGCAAGGGTCTGCTGCCGGTTCAGGTCACACAAGCTACGCAGCTGGGGTGGGACGGGAGGGCAGCCCCCACGGTCTGGCTCTGGCACCGATGGGTTTGGAGGTGCTCCATCAAACTTACGGAGCAGAGAAGAAACCGTCACTGACTTGACTTTCCCCCCACAAATGGTTTTGGTTGGAACTTGTCCATGCCCACCACCTTTCTGACAGCAAAAGAAGCACCAAGTTTTCAAAGTGTTTTTTAATGGCGAAGCCATAAATTCCCCCCTCCTTTGCTTTTCCCTCACGCTGTTGCTGAGAAGTGTCTCCGAGGAAACCTCTGCAAGAGCTGCAGCATTCAAGGCAGCAGACTCACCGAGCCAGGGCAGGAAAGGGTTTGCTGGTGTCAGAGCAGTGGGAAAAAAAAAAAGTTCCAAACCACAGGACCCCAGACCTCCTCAACTAGAAGAGAGCTCCATTTTCACCAACTCCTCTCAAGGTGGGTGCTTTTCCACAACCCATCGTGACAACTATGGGCACCAGAGCCCATGCCGAGGTGTGCAGATAAACCTCTCGGAGGCTGGAAGTTTCCACCTGCAAAATCCACCCGCTTCAGTGGGAATCTTCCCACAGACTACAGCAGACTGTGGATGAGGCTCTGGCTGTCAAGTACGGTTGGATTTGGTTGTGTCATCCCTTCCAACTGCATCCATTGCTTTTATTAGTTATTTTTACTGAGCAGTGCTTCATCTGGACAGACACACGCACATTACTGCGTGCAAGCTCCAGCCCATGTAGGAGAGTAACAGCATCGTGGCTTAGGAAGTACTTACGCTGCAGGGGATCCAGCTGAGTATTTACACTGCAGCATTCAGTGTAAGTCACATAAGCCTAATACTTCTCCGTAAATACACACTCTGCCAAAAAGAAAACATCGCTGTAAAACTGGATTTGCTCCCAGCTCTGGCAGTTGGATTTGCTCCCAGCTCTCCTAGTTGCCCAGCAGGCAGCTCTGGATTTTCACAGCTATCAAAGGCGTGCACCCCGACAAGGAAACCTCACCAGCACAAAGTCAAAGTGGGAATACAGTCTAAGCTGGCCATCAGCTCAGGTACTGCTCTCTGCCTCCTCTGCACTGTACCTGCAGCATGGGGTGCCCCTTCCCGCTCCAAACCACCCCAGTCTGTGGCTGTCCCACACCTGGGAGTGACTCCACCACCCACCAGATGCAGTTCCCATCCCCATCTAGCACCGCATGGTCAGAAACAGAGCACGGTCCGTGCCTAGGCTGGGTTCTGGGTGCCATGGCTGTCCCCCATCAGCAGTCCCATGCAAAACACATTGCCCAGCTGCCACCTCTGAGGACCCCAAGCACTGGCCCAGTCCCAGGAAAGATGCTCTGAGTTTTGGTCAAGGGCAGCTGTGCTACTGCACTATGGACAGTCTCTTCAGAGGCTGACATGACACTCCCTTCCAGCAGAGCAGGACTGTGTCCTCCCCCCAAGCATGGGTAAATATTGCATGCATTTTAAATACAAAGCACAGCATCTAGTCCTCAGGTCACGGTTTTCAAAACGGTACAGTGTCATGTGAGCCAATACGCGTTATGGACACGCCATTCAATAATCAAGGCTAAGCAATGAAGTTGAGTTGCTAGCTATAAAAAACACTTTCTAATAGCAGTTTTGTTGCAACAGCGTCTTTCCACTACAGCATAGGAAGAGGCAGCTGGCAGGCATAGGACTGAGTAACTCACATACTTGAGAAAGTGCCTTTGCACACAGAGCGTGAGGAGAACCCAAGCTCCTGGAAGAGCCTGCTTCAGGCAGACAAGTCAGACTTATAAACCCGCCCCTTTCGGGGAAGGGGGGAGTGCAGGGAGGGGGCTAATGGGTGCTTTATTGCATTAGGCAGTATCTTCATTAAGGCAGAGAAGAGTAACCGAGGGGAACACGCACGTAGCGTGACTTTTTTGCTAGAACCCCACAAACCACCAACTGGCAGCTCCTTGGCTCCTGGCCACCCAAATCCAAGACACCATCTGGCAACTGGTTCAGTTATCCCTCCCCACTTAACAGATGTACACTAGATGGTGCGGGAACAGCATTTTACAGAAGCAATTAGTTTAATCCTCAGCTAAACAGTTTAAATTCCAAGCGATTTGGACAGGGGAAAAAAAAAAAAAAAGAAAACCCCCCAAAACAAACGAACTTGCTTCCAATTTCAGTGAGAATAACTAAAAAAAAGCCAGTTCTGCTGGTTCCACCACCAAAGCGTGCCCATGGGGCTTTTCCTATTCCCAGCTCCACATGCTGGACACCAGAAAACTGCCAGATTTATTCTGAGGCTGCAGCTGGGTGGCCACCACTCGCGTGGCCATGCAATAGCTGCACGCGCTATCTCGCAGCCAAAACCCAACTGGGTAGAGGCTGATCTTTGAAATGCAGGTCTGTCCTAACTTCAGCTCCCTGTCTGACCTTGGGCAGATCATGTAACGGGGTTAAAATTATTTGCCCAGCTCACACGCCCCCCCATCTCCAGAAAAATGAGCTAAACGATGTGGTCCTGCTACAGGGAGTGGTAAGGTGGAATCAATTAGGGTTTGTGAAGCACTCGGAGAGTCTTGAATGGGAGGAATCAGAAATAAGGAACATTGTTATTAATTACACTAACTGATTAATTGTTATTAAATTAGGACAATTTTGTTCTCTTGAGAATAGAAAGATATGTTTTCCAGCCGTTTCTTTTGCTCGCGTCCTTAAAAGAGTGACTTTCCAACTGGAGAAGACTGAATGAGGAGCTTAACCCAAATAAAATAAATTGCCAGTAATTTCTGGTATCCCCTATGCCATTATTGAACAATTTGCATTTCAATTGGGGCTTTTTCCATCACAATCCAGCTTCACCTGATCCTGCTCTATAATCACCATCCCCATTTATGAAATCCCAGCATGTTGCCACAGAAATTATGTCACAAATTCATCATTATGACTTCCTCAGCAGGAGCAATTGGAGCCAAAGATTGACTGTAAAAGTTGCCTTTTTACCAGTCCTGCTTTAAAGATATTTTAATTTTTTTTTTTAAGGCACAGAAGTGAGATTAGCTACCGTGGGGAATTAGGCGAACATGTCATGAATATCCCAGGGATACGAGATTACACCCGCGAGTCACAGAACCATAAAATATGATCAAGAGACTTTATGGAGGATGATCTTTGAAATCAACTCCTAATCTCTGAGCGGTTTACATAAAACAGACTATTAGTTGGTGGTTTGTTTTTTTTTTAAAAAGTAATTCAAAATTCAAAAGCGAACCAGACTGATAATAGTGAAGTTACATCTACTTCCGTCAGAGAGGCTTATCTGTCAAACCACTCCAAATGCCGAGGCTCGCAGGTCTGCACGCTCCTTTGATAACATGATGATTAGGCAGGTACCGTGGCAAGAAACATTCAGAGAGTCAGCTTCGGAGGTAAATAATTTATATTTAAATATTTTAGTCTCTTCCTGCTATGCTGCACTCCTCTCTGCTGCTTGTCAAAGACTGGCATGTGTTATATTTCCTAATGAAAGCCACTCAAGAACTTCAATACTGGGGAAAAACCTTAAAACAAAGACTATTTATGCTATAAGTAATGTACTTTGCCAGCAATTGTCTTATTATCCCCTTTAATTATTGAAAATAAACCACATTGGCGTAAAACCCTCTTTCTATCACCACTAGAGTTGAGAAACATCATTCAGTGAAAAATTAAAAACTCCTTATAGAGAGCATAACGCCCGCTTTGGGGAGCACACACCAATGTGTTCGCACAAGCTTGGGGAAAGGCTGCCACCACAGGGCACTCTGGCATGGGGCAGCCCCAAAGGGGCTTTGTGTTTGGTGAACGCTCTCCCCTTGTGCTTCATTCTTGCTCCACTAAATGCCTCTCCATTGCTCTGATGGCCACTGGTGTATTCCCGAGGCCGGGCAAGCCCTGTGCACACAGGGTGGGCACCACCATGATGGCAGCACCTGCCCTGCCCCTGCCGTGACACTGGCACCCTACTCTGGTCACCTTGGGACTAGCCCTGCTCCAGCTCCACAGGCACGCCGCTCCTGCCCCAGCCTCTGCATCCCTCTGGAATGGGGCACAAAAAAGCGGGGCTGAGCAGAGGGTTGCTAAATATCCCCGGGGCATTAGAAAGGGAGAGGAGGGGAAACCTTCTGGTGTTTTAGAAATCGTGCTCAAACTCCCTGGCTGTTTGTCCAGCAGTATCAGCATCATCGTGATGTTTGGTGGCATGGGCCGTCACACCGTGGCAGTTGAGTACTGTCCTTGGCTGTTACATCAGTGCTTGGACAGGCAGCGTGAGATGCCAAAGAAGACCACGGTGTAGATGGGGTTTGGGGTGCCCTGGACAGCAGAGTGGCAAAGCGTTGGAAAGGGCGAGCAAAGAGAGAAACCCAAATTTCATCCTGGTCCTGCACTGGGCTGTGCTCCGGCAGTGCTGCCCTGCTCACAGCCCTTTCCAGGTCTTGCCCCGATCCATTCGCACTTCCCCCCTTTCTCCCAGGCACCCTTCATGTGACTGGAGCCCACCCGCTCCTCCAGGTTTCGGCAGATGAACCTGGGTGGCTTGAGAAGCGGCTGCTCCCGTGGCAGAGGAGATCAAAGCTACCATGTGCCAGCTCCTCACTGCGTCAGCTATTAACTCAAACTGCCATCAATTCTCATTTGCACTAACACAAACTATGGCAGCTGGAAAATTACCCAGCCATAAATCACTGCCGCTTGGTTGTCAACCACCAGTCCGCCGCTTGGATGCGCAGATTTCTTCTCCCTACCAGATTTCCACCTTTTCTAAATTAAAAATGAACAAAGTAGACAGTGGCTACGTCCTGTATGTAGTTACAAGAAAGCTTTTGGTAATGCTGTTAAAGAGTCTGGCAGGTTAATTAGTTCTTTGATATTTCCTAGAGTGCAACGTTTGACTAGCAAGGCAGACACCATCCATTTTAAAACTAACGAAAAACATTCAGGATGAGCAGGAAACCACAAGACTTTGCCAAAAAAAAAAAAAA
>VZSC01014549.1:488457-513106 GCA_013398225.1 Steatornis caripensis
AAAAAAAAAAAAAAAGAGGTGTGAGACAGACAGGAGGCTCAGCCCCCACCCCCAGAAGACGGCGCTACAAGCAGCAAGTAACCATCAGCCTTCAGGTCCTCATAGCTGTAAGCAGGAGTTATGTAGCACTGGTAAGCCTGGTACGTCGCAGTTGTACCCTTCCGCTTCTGAGCGGCGACAAGCAATAATTAATTAGTAGCAAACACTCTAACGGCCATTTCATCCTTACTCCAGCAATCAGACTCAGCCAAGAGGTCTGTCCCAGCGCGGCACAGCTCGTTAAGGGAAAGAGCAGGAGGAAACTTGGGAGTCAATCAGAGCTGGAAGAAGGGGGAAATAGAGGCCTGTCCCGCACATCCCGTGGCAAGATCACAAGAAGCTGGCTAATTAGATAACTGCTGCATGTGATTTTGCACACAGTGAGCATGCTTCCGAAGCCCAGATGCCTCTAGTCAGTATGTAAAGAGAATTATGTATACTATGCAGGAATGGTGGCTTACAGTTGTCAATGACGTGGTGTGCGGGAAGGCATCCTGCGCTTCCCCAGGGCTACCTGCGTTGGGCCAGGAAAGCCTGGCTGGTCCCACAGAGCACACGGTGCAGCATCTTGCCACACAAAGAGGGAGCTGGAGACAACAGCCGCCCGCTGGGTTTGATCTGCAGGCCACGGACCTGCTCAGGGGCCTCAAAGACATCTTCTTTCAGGCTGGTCTGGTGTTGAGTCAGAAGTTTGGGAGGTAAAATGCATCCTTCTCCATACACCCCCCAACACAGCACTGTCCCACAAGGTCTGCAGGAGGTCTCCACACCCACAGCCACCCTAGTCAGCCCTTTCACAAAGTGCAAGCCCTAAAAATGTTACAGGTTTTATCTCCACCGGTCACAACAGATGATAACAGGACACGAGCTAAGCATGAGGCCCCTCCTGTGCACGTACAACATCCAGCCACCCACAGCAGGGACATGCCCGGCCTGCCATCTCTGAGGGTCGCGCACCTTCTCCCCCCACCATCGTGAGACAAGTGCCATCCTGGTTTTATACCCAAGGCACAGAAACACTCCAGCTGACAGAGGAAGCCTGCAGGGTTTCATTTCCTGTTTTAAAATTCCCAGTTTGGACATTTTACCTGAAAGCCATTGGGTCTCAGTTAAGCCCACGACAAGCCGTTCCCCCACCTCGAGGTCCTGCAGCACCAGGGTCCTGCTGTTTTCCAGAAAGCACGTTAGCCAGCTTCTGGGGAGGTACCTGGTCTGGGTGGTCCCCAAGCTTGCTGTGACAGTGGCACTGCAGCCTGGCGACACTCTGCCAGACACACCACAGCACAGCCCCCATCCTGCCCAGAGACACCCCCTGCTCCAAGGGAGCCTCAGAAAGCAGCTCCCACCTCCCACATGACCACACAGCGCGCTTCTGCCCAGAAAAGCTCTACCCCAAGGCAACATCACCACAGTGACTGCCCCAAACACCCCCCTTTCCTCCCACTCCCTTTAGAGAGAGGAAGGGCAACAACCATAGCTTTCTTAACTCACATCTTGCCCTGCCACTTGGTATAGAGGACCGGGAGAAGCTCCAGCCAGCAGCCCAGCACACACACAGTGCCTCGCCTGTGCTCTGCTCTGCTCCGCTCCGCTCCTCAGCACCCCTGAAAGCCCTAAGGGCTTCAGCAAGTCACAGGGTCTTAGGGGCTCTGCTGCTTAACCACCCTCAGCTGCACAACTGATACCAGTTGACCCAGTTCACTGCTTTCCCTTGTTGATGCTGGAGGTAGCTGTGCTCCCCCAGCCTGCCCTGCATGAAGCTGCCCACACAGCCCCCCAAGACACACACTAGACCTTTTTCCCTGCTTTCCCTCTACCTCTGCTTCAGCTTCTGTATTTCCCACGGGACTTCTTCCTGCAGCATGAGCTCACCCTGCAACGCATGAAGGATGACGAGCAGTTGTTTCAGCTAAAGTATCTGCCTTTTATTTTTGCCTCCCTCTTAACCAAAGCTTCCCTGCTGATACAACCTCCAAAGGAGGTGTTTGGAGAGGAGAGACAGGAGAAAGCTGGAAACCAGCTGAGCTTGGGTGGAGCCTGAGGACTCACAGCCGCCTGTGTGACCCAACTCCCCCAGCCTGGCTGGGAGCTCCCCGCTGCCGCCCCATCCACATCCCTCCCAGGGGGATGCCCAGCCATGTGCAGCCATTTCACCCTGCTTGAATGGTACAGGACTCAGCTGATGCTAACAATGCTTCTCTTTCTGCTCCAGACCAACACCAGTGAGAAACCAAAAGGGTCTCTTCTGCTGCTGCCATCAGAGAACATCTACTTGATGCACCCAGCATGTTTACAGCAAACGGAAGACCAGGCAAGAAAGACCAAGAGCTGAGTAGCTATAGCAGGCAGGATGGGGATCATCCTGAGATACCCAGTGTCGGCATCAGTAGAATATTTGTTGGAAAAAGTATCCCATGCTAACCCGCAGGGGAAACTAAACATTGGCCTCTGCCAATCTGATGGGTTGTCTCTTAATCTGGATTGTTTAACCCCAAGCACGTGACCAGGCTGTACAAAGTGAGGACCTGCAAACGTAAAGGCACGAAGAGCATCTGCTGGGTGAGCCCAGACACATGCAGCCACAGCTTCTGTGCTGTTTGGGGAAACCACATACTCTGTGCTGGTCGCAGCATCTCCAAGGTGACAGTGTTTCCCTGCAAACCCTCCCAAGCGCCCAGATGTTACTCACATCGGTATTGCAGAAAATCCATAAGGAAGAGGCAGAGCTGTTGCAGTCATGGTGGTCTCAGGATAGTGGGAAAAGCTCTCCAGGCAGAGGGAGCGTCTTATTAAGCCAACTAATAAAGCCAGGACAGCCGGCTGCAGGCTGCCCTCCCCAGCCCCGCTCCACTGGCCAGGCTGCTGAGGATGCTGCGGTGGCCGTGGTCCTGCCCACCAGCACCAGGCAGCACAGGGTCCGGCCACGGTGCCCAAAATGTTATCTTTGCTGTATCTCTTTTTGCCTTTAGCCATCATCCTTTGGCAGGAGTGTCTTTGAGGTGCTGACATCAGACTGGTAGCTCTGGCGCAGTGCAGGAGCATCAGCTCTCGATCCACCCACCAACCGTGCTACTGGCATTTCCTAAATCGCCCTTCTCCACGAGAAGTTACAGCCTCATTGAGAGCTCAGTTGCATATGTCTCTTCTCTATTAACGGTAGCCCAAGAGGGAGATAAACATCCTCTGGATGTATAAATATAATCCTCATCCTGTAGAGTCCAAAGAACTTTTGCCAGGGCTCCCGTCCGTGCCTTTTCATCTACTGCAGAGCNGCACCCCTGAAAGCCCTAAGGGCTTCAGCAAGTCACAGGGTCTTAGGGGCTCTGCTGCTTAACCACCCTCAGCTGCACAACTGATACCAGTTGACCCAGTTCACTGCTTTCCCTTGTTGATGCTGGAGGTAGCTGTGCTCCCCCAGCCTGCCCTGCATGAAGCTGCCCACACAGCCCCCCAAGACACACACTAGACCTTTTTCCCTGCTTTCCCTCTACCTCTGCTTCAGCTTCTGTATTTCCCACGGGACTTCTTCCTGCAGCATGAGCTCACCCTGCAACGCATGAAGGATGACGAGCAGTTGTTTCAGCTAAAGTATCTGCCTTTTATTTTTGCCTCCCTCTTAACCAAAGCTTCCCTGCTGATACAACCTCCAAAGGAGGTGTTTGGAGAGGAGAGACAGGAGAAAGCTGGAAACCAGCTGAGCTTGGGTGGAGCCTGAGGACTCACAGCCGCCTGTGTGACCCAACTCCCCCAGCCTGGCTGGGAGCTCCCCGCTGCCGCCCCATCCACATCCCTCCCAGGGGGATGCCCAGCCATGTGCAGCCATTTCACCCTGCTTGAATGGTACAGGACTCAGCTGATGCTAACAATGCTTCTCTTTCTGCTCCAGACCAACACCAGTGAGAAACCAAAAGGGTCTCTTCTGCTGCTGCCATCAGAGAACATCTACTTGATGCACCCAGCATGTTTACAGCAAACGGAAGACCAGGCAAGAAAGACCAAGAGCTGAGTAGCTATAGCAGGCAGGATGGGGATCATCCTGAGATACCCAGTGTCGGCATCAGTAGAATATTTGTTGGAAAAAGTATCCCATGCTAACCCGCAGGGGAAACTAAACATTGGCCTCTGCCAATCTGATGGGTTGTCTCTTAATCTGGATTGTTTAACCCCAAGCACGTGACCAGGCTGTACAAAGTGAGGACCTGCAAACGTAAAGGCACGAAGAGCATCTGCTGGGTGAGCCCAGACACATGCAGCCACAGCTTCTGTGCTGTTTGGGGAAACCACATACTCTGTGCTGGTCGCAGCATCTCCAAGGTGACAGTGTTTCCCTGCAAACCCTCCCAAGCGCCCAGATGTTACTCACATCGGTATTGCAGAAAATCCATAAGGAAGAGGCAGAGCTGTTGCAGTCATGGTGGTCTCAGGATAGTGGGAAAAGCTCTCCAGGCAGAGGGAGCGTCTTATTAAGCCAACTAATAAAGCCAGGACAGCCGGCTGCAGGCTGCCCTCCCCAGCCCCGCTCCACTGGCCAGGCTGCTGAGGATGCTGCGGTGGCCGTGGTCCTGCCCACCAGCACCAGGCAGCACAGGGTCCGGCCACGGTGCCCAAAATGTTATCTTTGCTGTATCTCTTTTTGCCTTTAGCCATCATCCTTTGGCAGGAGTGTCTTTGAGGTGCTGACATCAGACTGGTAGCTCTGGCGCAGTGCAGGAGCATCAGCTCTCGATCCACCCACCAACCGTGCTACTGGCATTTCCTAAATCGCCCTTCTCCACGAGAAGTTACAGCCTCATTGAGAGCTCAGTTGCATATGTCTCTTCTCTATTAACGGTAGCCCAAGAGGGAGATAAACATCCTCTGGATGTATAAATATAATCCTCATCCTGTAGAGTCCAAAGAACTTTTGCCAGGGCTCCCGTCCGTGCCTTTTCATCTACTGCAGAGCCTGTCAAGGAGGAGCACAGGAGGGAAACAAAACCAGAAAATATGGGAGGCACATGTGCACATCTGATTAACCCGACTTTTTATGATAAACAAAGCAGCTCAAGGGCCCTGTTCTCTCTGCCCCTGTAATAAATCTCCCGGTTTTACTGTTTTATGATGTCAAACATCTAAGAGTTTTCCCTGAGTTGCAAATAGAACATAAATTACCTTGGGTAAACTCCACAAACGCTAATGTTATCTATAAAAACCCTGGCGCTAATAACTTCACAGAAAGCCTAAGGTCTTCCCGGTTTGTATGAGCAAAGCTAATTAGTTCGTGTAGCCTGTAACTAAGAGGCATCTAGATTAGGAAGATAAAGCACCGTACTGTGAACTCCCTAACTGTAGTTACTTTGGATAGCAAAATAGATGGTGACCCTGACCTAAGTTTTGGGTGCAGGCTTACAGCATCTCAACAGAACATGAAAGGCATCCATCCTGCTTTTATCCCAGCAAAGTCAAAGACATCCGACCTGGGTGTAAATAAACTGTACTAGGAAGGATGCACCCCATCTCCAGGAGAGTTACATCGCTGGTTATTATCTTAGGGGAAAGCCTACACTGTTGTTAAGCCCTTTCCCACCCACTCTTTGCCATAAAAAGTCTGTTCTCCACAAGCGAGTCCCCCTGTGATCAAGTCATGACTTTGGTCTTAATGAAGAGGCTAGACCAGTTTGATCTCTTCTCATGTACACAGGCCCCTTGCTGCAAGGGTTGTCCCGTTTGGGACACCCTCCAGGCCTCGGTCGCTGCAGGAGTGCACTGGAAAGCTCTTGGAAATGGGGTCAGACCCTATTTTTCACACTTCTTTGGCAGGAGGAGCTCTGCTCAGGGCAAAATGGTGTCCCCAATGTGAAACAGAAAGGGAAAACAAAGGCCCCATAACCCAAAGCCACGTGCACGGCCCTGCGTGCCTTTGCTAAAAATGAGGAATGGTTAGTGCACACAGTTTGTATTTAATAAAAATAGGAATATTGCAATAACTCTGTTCCATGACATGAGCTTAGCACTGTTTTTAAGACCCAGAACTAAGTTTAATTAAATTGAACAAGTCATAGTTACAGGTGAAGAGCACAGCAGCTTCACATTTCTGTTCTTAAGCCTGGAAGCACCAGCAGCTGTTCCGCAGAAATGCGGTGATTTCATTGCTGCTTGCAAGTGAAATGCAAAGTAATGGAAGACTGGTCAGAGAAAGAGTGACACCTGTGCTGAACTTTACTACTTTATTAGCTTCAGCGATACAGCTCATGGGAATGGAACTGGACATCTGAACATCTGGTGTAACAGGAAATCACACTTCTAAGAATCATCCTTTCCTTACAGTTTCTGACCAGCACAACCTAACCTTTCTCTATCCGCTTCAGTAGTCATTTGCCTTATCCCCAATTCTCACAGTGCAAAACGCCTCATATTCCTTCTTTTATGCACCATTTTCACAGCTGGATCTTCATGTGGTGAGTGTTGTTAAAGATCCTCACCCACAGGTTGCAGGAGAGATCCCACGTCAACACTAGTGTTTAACTGCGGGCAAAGTTTGGTTTAAATTTCTTCTCTGCCAGTCCTTTGCAACAGATCTCTGTAAACATTCGAGCTATTGGCAGAGCAGACTTAATTCTGAGACAAATTTTGAATGTGAACTTGGAATGTATCATCACATACGAAAGCACAACTGGCATAAGGAACAGTAAGCAAACCTCTGAGGACAAGTTCATTGCTGTTCAAACATCCTCCCATCACAACTAATGGTGAATATGCTGCGTGGTCCCAGCTCCCCCACAGCAGCACCGTTTATCATCCTCAAGGAGGTTTACGTAGGTATGGGCAGGACCCCATACATGGACCGCACCCGACTCCCGCCTCGCTGCACATCGCATGGCCTTGTTCTGGCAGTTACACTCAGGAATGAAGATGAGGCTGTATCTGTTCAACGCTGTTCAAACAAGTGGAACGAAATGTAAAACATCAGCACTGAAATCCCTCCTTTCTTTGAGGTTGTTGTTAACTTGTCAGGTTTTACTTAAACTATGACAAACGTGACATTCTACAACGTCTGCTGGATTTGGTTCGTTATTACAAGAGTCGTCTTACACGGGAGACGCTCTACTGTGTCTGCTGTGAGTCTGTTACTGGGAGCATCGCAAAAATGCAATGTAGATGCCTATACACGCGCTTCAAAAAAAACTAACCAGCTTTACTTTTTCCCTTTTTTAAGTGGGCAGGAAGGCTTGAGTATCTGCAACAGACTAGGGAATGCTCTTCTAAGCCCATTGTCCTAGGGAGAGTAGATGAATAATGGTTATTTTCATGCGACACCAGTTACTGGTAATCTCAGTACTCAAAACATCTGTGTCCCCATGCTGACTATTTCATCTTCAAACGCCATGGCTGATCCAACACAGAGTGGACAAGATCCTCACCCATAGTGTAAAAACTTCCAAAGAGTTGTTAAGTGTCACTACACATACTACAGCCCATCCGGTGCCCAATAAAAAAACACAACAAGTTTGTCTACTACTTTCTGGCTAGGGCTTATAGCACCTTTAAATTGATACGTGCTCATAACGATTCATATTTAACTTACAGCGTGGTGGCTTTGTCTAGAAGGGCAAAGCCAAAAGACAACTTGCAGCTTTTCCTTGGTCAAAAAAATATGCCAGAAAATGCTGAGGGCTCATATCCAGATTCTCTGCACACAGCACAGATCTCAAATCCGGGGTCAGCAAAAATAATCGGATGTAGAGGGCTTCACAAGATGAGAGCGGTCTTCTCTTACGCAGGGGGAGTGCAGCAGCAGCAAGTCTCACAGGTGCCCATGGACGGGAAAACAACAATGGACAAACTATTTTAAAACATGCCACCACTCAGGTATTAGTCAGTCAGGATAGTGCCTGCCCAGCTCACTCCTGTAGCATGTAAATAAAGAGCATCCTTAAAATTCACTTTACTTATACGCAAATGCACAGCCCTCCACAGATCGTAACAGCAGAATGACTGCCTTCGCCATGACAGTATCCATCGATTTTGAAGAAATGAGACCAAAACTCAAGGCTTTTTCTGTTTTAGACACACTCTATTGTGCCACAACATTTTGTCTCCACCACAGAGACTGCTGAATTATGCCAGACCTGCAGGAATGGGGCCTGTTACAAAACCCAAACCAAGCTCTCTAGTGATAGCTGCATGAGAAAGACTGATTTTGCTTTTATGGTTTTGGCTCTAGACTACTGGCAAGCTTCAGAAACTTGCTTAACCCAGTTTCTACTTTTTAGCTCACCAGCAGTCACAGTAAAAGCAGAGAAAGCACCGTAAATACATTTTTACAACTCATTTTACTTTGCCTCTTGTGAAATGCATATTTATTAATCCAGCAAAACTTCCTGCTGGGATTTTATGCCAGTTGTAGCTCCAAATTCACCCATGAATTAACTTCCCTTAAAATTCAAAAGCAGCTTCAGCCAACAATTGTCTTTAAAAATAAAGTATCCCATACAAAACCCCAAACTTTAAATGTAAGATTGAATAGGAATGCTCTTTTTAAACAGAACAGTGCCAATTTCAGTACGAGCATGGAATCTTTAACAGAGTGAATGGTGCTCTTGAAGCAGCAGGTAACTGCAAGCTGATTTCTCTAATGGCAGCTCTGTGGTTTTCCACCTCTGGGAGGGAACAGAAAGGAAATGGGAGATTTTGGTGGTAGGAGAGAAAAACATCTGGTAGGCTGAGTTGCCATTAAGAGCATACCCGAACCTCACTTGAAACAATCTTTATTGTAGCCAGCTCCTCCTGGCACACTCATGCTTGGCTCTTTTAATGAAGTTGTCTAAAGCCTCAACTTTTATGCCACAGGCACTGTTCAAAAGATGCCACCTGGTACTCATCCCAGTTTAGCCCGGTAATCTGTCCCACGCTTCAGTAACCTGGAAGGAAGGAACACCTATGCATTGAGGTGACACTTGAAATCCTCATACCAAAGGTTACATTTTGGAAAGGATATTAAACATTAACTACAATTATCTGGTATTTGTACGACTACGAAAAGATGTGGAGTCATTTTGGGTCTTGCTAAATTGCGGGCTTAGACATTGCAAAGCAGCTTCCAGCGATGAATGTTTCTATATGCCAGTTAATACACTTTGAGTATTTCACTCATTACTCTGAGTGAACATCCCCTTACTCATCTTCAGCAGGTCAGTACCACAGCCATTTGAATTATGTGCCTGCAGTGACTCTCTCCTCAGCTTCAAGCACAAGCAAAGATTTTGGGGAGCTTCCATAAAGCCTTGACATCCCTGAGAGAAGAATGCCTGCAATTTCGTAATTGAAGCAGCTGTTAAGACACTCCATCTCATGTAATCCAGCTTTAAGTACAAGCTCTGCAGAGTAGGAAGAAAGGCTTCACCTTTAAGAATCACCCATTCCCAAGCCCACTATATTCACAGCTAAACTTCCCAACAAGCTGCACACAGTCTTTACAGGATGAAGAACAATGACATGTGTGTTTCAGAGGGCTAAAAGAAGGAAAAGGTTTTAGCTCTTTGAAAGTAATGGTTTGCCCAGCTGAGGCACAGGTAACGGCAGCAGCAGCATCAGAAGCCCTTGCCCATCCTACCACCGTGGATTCAAGTGACCTACCAGTCCAGTTATGCTTGCATAGACAATTTGCAGCCAAAGTCACAGCCAAACTGCTTATAAACAATATAGAAGTCAAGAGCTACCAACTGGTCAAACTAATGTGATCTGTGTCCAAGTAGGGACGTTCTAATTAACAAGAAAGGAAACAAGTCAGCTGGAGTTGTGCAGTTTTATTTGAACAAAAACCAGTGTCGGTATCTTTAATAAAGTCTACATTATACTAAATGCATGTACATTTGTAAGAAGTTATCTAGTTGTAAAGAAGGTGCAGGATAATATGTACAATCATAGTTAAGTTAAAAAAATTCACATTTTACATACATTTACTTGACAGTCCTATGCTTTCATGGTATATAAATGGTAACCGAAAGAGGTAACAAAAAAAAAATTACAAGGAATTTCAGCTGGACTGCATAATGCACTTATTTTTCAAATAAACTAGTTCACAGAATTTTTATTTGTCCTAAATTGTATTTTGGATATAATTTTTAGAATTATTAGAATTAACATGTTCAATGAGTATGCTGATGTAAACATTTTCCAGTGGTGCCATTTCCTTCCATAAAAATCTGTATGTTATGCTGTAGTCTGCTCTTCAGCTTTTACAAATTAGAATCATTACATAGGATGTTTTTCAATACATGGTAAAAATCATCAAACAGCAAGGAAAATATGTTCAAAAGACACTTCGAAGCTTTTCAGTCCACTTTCACAACACTGTAAATCTTACTTACAAACCAAAAGCAGGCAAAAAATCCAATAGTCCCTAAAATGAAAGGGTGAAAATGGTTAGTTTATCTTCCAGTTTGCTCTGAGAGAAAAATCTAACAAGTACTTCCCAGCGGGACAGAATATAACATTGTAATCCAGCTAACCATCCAGAATAAAAGCGCTTGTTAAATTTAACAACACACATTCATCTCTAGGCTAAGTTATCGATTTAGATCAAAGATTACTTTTAGGACCAAGCTGCTTGATGTGCATTTAAACCACCGAAGGTGATGCTACGATCACCACTAGCAGGCACGCAAGCGCCATTTAAGAAACTGACTTTTATACGCACACAAAGTCAACACCTCCCTGGGTTTTAGGCCTACAATAGTTCACAGCCACCTAGGAACTGGAAAAGTCACCTAGCCTGGTTTTCCGTTCATCATGCTCTACTTATACTAAAGAACAGGGAAATTATTACTCTTTATATCCCGTTACTTCCTCTTGCTAAAGCAATGCTCTGAGTACCACAGCAGTTAGGAGCAAGCATCAAATGAAACTAGCAGTGGCACAAACCAAAACACAGTATTTTGCGTAATGTATGTTCAAGCTGCAGATTTTCTTGTCACAAGTCACTATAGATAACAAAAACATACGCTAGTTTGGGCAACTGAACAAACTAATGAACAAAGAAATCCAAAGGCCATCAATTACAGACACACCATTTTAAGTGCTAAAAAAGCCCCTGAGCCACAGCTGATGGAGGCTGGGAGAAAGTGCCAGTCCACGCTCGCCCTGTTCTCGTACCCATTCCAGGGAGTACTGCTATTAGGGCGCGTGAGGAGCAGACCTGTGGTCTGGTTTGGTATAGCCTTACTTGATTTCTTACCAATCCAGTTCTTTAGTCATCCAACCCAACAGGAGCAGGAAAAAACCCAAAACCCGCAACTACCTTCTGGAGGGACTTTGGGCCACGTGTCAAGTCCTGTGGCTCGAGTTAGCACAGTGCAGAGTAAGGTGATGGAGAGGGATGATAATGAGATTAGTCCATACCAATTTTCTATTTTTTAAGATGAAGAACAAGTCTGCAATTTTCACCCCAAAGCCACTATTATGGGGCAACTACAAAGACATCATCCATCACATTTATTTTTAATTTACTTTAAGAACTCAGTATGCAAGGAAACATTGAGTCCCATACAATTAATTAAGTCTTAAGCCTCTAAGAGAAGCGATGCATTGTTCCTGATGCTTTTACCTAGGGGTAAACTGCCTCATAGACACTAAGCCTTACCAGCTCAAAAAAAAAAGGTAAGGTCTCCATTTCAGCTGAATTCAAAGACACAGCTACATGCCAGCCTCCTGACAGCCCTTGCCAGCTACAGTACAGGTACTGGCAAGATCATGCACTCAGCTCCTCCAGTTTTACATTCATCCTTTTCTGTTTGTACAGCTCATGTTTAACATCAGCTCCAACTTCTTTCGCTATTTCATTGTGACTGGTTTAGTAACTAGGAGGCTCTTTATTAAGCACTTGTCTTTTCTACATTCATTACATTCCTGTCTTTCAGACCACATCTACGCATTTGATAAGCGAGGAACCTGTCTCTGGATGCTTATTATCTATATGTCAATTCTTGTGTTCTTCGTGCTACCATGTATATTTGCAGTTAAAGGCTTTTTGACAGCCTACTATTATATGCCACAGATTACCCTTTCCCTCCAAGTTTGCAGTTATCATCCTCTGAAACAGTAGGAGACGGCAGATTTACTGCTGTTGATAAGAGATCAGACACCAACCACAGAAGGAATTTAATTCCTTTGTAGGCTTGACATCGCTAAGTCTTTGCAGTTTATGGTCAATTCTCACTCCTTCTTACTGTGTCCAATACTCCAATATCAGCATTGTTACTCTAAGCCTTACTCTCATGTTTTTTTCCTAATAAACGTTCTCAGCATCTGCCTTCTAGTTGTTTTTATAACATAGCCCACTCTGAGCCTTTTATGGCTTTGAAAGTAGTGTTTCTTCCGAATGTTTAACAGACATCTTAAAAATCTATCTGCTGTTCTACAACAAATTGTAATATCATAACAAAAATATTTAACACAAGAATGAGATTTTCCACACAGTTTTCTGAGCACGCCATAACTTAATATGGGAACACACTCTAAATCCAACAGTATTTTCCTCCAATCCTTGCCACTCTGAATCTTTCTGACACACCAGCTTTCTATAAAACATGGCCTCATTCACAGCAGAATCTGAAGACTTCACATTGTGAACAAGCATTTCATCTATAAACAGATTTTCACAGGTTTCAGTAACAATGATTTTCAACTTCCCTCTTAAAAAAAGTCTGTTTAGACAAAAAAAAGTCTGTACCCCCTGCTCCTTTTTTAAACTTTATCAGAAATTTTGCCAACGTACTGGAACCAGAGTAAGACTGTGTTTTCTAACATAAGCAGTAAGTGATAATGTTTGTCAGACACCAGATTTGAACCATTTGAACCACTTACAAGCTCAGGAGAGAAAGACCAGACTCGTAACACCAAGATACAGCTGTAGGTAGTCAGTACCTTCCCAGGTCAGCAGAGTTTCCTTTGCTCTTACTTCCACAGTGCTTTAATCTCACATTGATAATTAGGGCTTACCAGTACTTCTTCCCTCCCATGAACATATTTATCCTACAAATTCCAGGTAAAGATCGCTCTATGGACCAGAAACTTCAAAAAAGAGCATCAAACTAAGAACCCCATCACCTGTCAAAAGTACGTCCCCTATAGTATTGTATACCTGACACTCAAAGATCAGAATGGTTTAATGGAATCACAACTAGGTTGAAAATCTACCTCAAGAATCCAACTGCAGATTTAGAAGTGAGAATTAATCACAGCAAATCAACTAGATGTCTTTAGTGCTTTTTTTAAGTAACACAGGCCAAACACTCAGACTAGGAACTTGCAAAAGCTCAGGTCAGCACAGAGTTGTGCTGATGTCACATGTCAGTATGAATAGACAGAAATGAATGTAAGTTAAGGAAACATTATTTGTAAGTTGCTTTAAGTTGTACAGCTATTTTACCTACAGGATTGCTTAACAGCAGTGCAGCAAAAAAATTAACTTTCTTTGAAGAACGTAAGCAGCACAGTGCCTGGTTCCACTGAAATTCAGTGTATTTTCCACCTCAGACTGGGATGTGTTTGTGATTCCATGAACCGCTAAGACATCCACAAAAGGTAACTCAGTCAGAAAGCTTCCAATTTTCTATACCCCAGGGTATATTGCAGGGACCTGCAAATGAATAATGACTGGGGAAGAAGAATAACGCTGAACTACTTTGTCTTGTTTCAAAATTCTAGAGCGTGATTTCTACATTTTAGCCCATTTCACAAGTTTGCCACTTGTTCCAGATTTCAGCACTTCACACGGAAAAGCATGAACATACTGGATCATCAGGCCCGTGCTGACTAGTGTAACAGGTTCTCAGATTCCCCTTTCAACTACTTTGACTAATTAGGCCAATCTTAAAATACAGATTAGTGCACAATCGGTTTCCAACAGCTGTAGCTCTACCCAGTAAAACTGCCACTGTTAGTTGCACTAGTTAAAATACAACCCTGCCATCTCAAGTAGCAAGGCTTGAGATCGGTTTTCTTGAAAAGCATACTCACCTCTTCAATCTTGTCCATTTTTCTATGCGCATCTTGCACCAAAATTAGAATCATCCCTTACTTAAAATGTGCCTCTCATTAGAACAGTAGGACTACTTAGCTAAGCTTTAGATAAGACCACCCTAGGATCTTGCTTGTATTTGTTTCTTTTAGAACACATTCAAACTAAAACCAAAGTTTTGAAGCACTATCAACAAGGAGCATACCTCTTCAGCTTACAGCTTCACTGACAGACATCAATGAACACAACATGACAGCAAACAGATACCCAAAGCTGGTTTTTTAAAAGCTGCTAAAAAAAAGTCTAACGGTAAGTACTTAAAAAACGCAAACGCACAGACACACATCCCCACACACCCCCACTCCAAATCCCCAAACAAATAAACAAAAAACTCCCACAAGTCAAAAGAGTTGAGACCCCAAAAATTATTTTCTGATTGGTCTAAACTCCTTTCCATTGTGAGGTTTTTACAGCTTTCATACGCACACGTCTATCAAACCATACAGCACAAATATACCAAGCCTGACACCAGTTCCTCCAATGAGCCTGTAAAATCTGCTCGTTTTATCTAATACTACAAGTTAGTTTTGTGGCTAATGTTTACTTTAACCAATCCTAGCCACTCACCAGCTTAAATTCAATGAAAAAGCATCTGAACGTCATACATTTAGGAAATTACTTTTGTGGGGTAGACCTTTATTTTTCCCCAAGTGCATGACCTTCATGTTTTAAGATTCTGCCTTTTTAAATAACCCCTACTAGTCTAGGAAACGGATGCCATCCTAGTGCCCTGCAGCCTGCTGTACATCACTGATTATCCTCGGAGGTACAGCTAAAGATTATTTTTGTGGGAGCTATTTAAAATTCAAGAACTCCGTCGAGAAGATGTCTTGAGCAGCATCTCTAGCCAAGCAGCAAAACACGTCCAATACATCCACTTATACTTAGGAGGAAGACACTGACATCTCAGGTTTTTTTGGATCTTTTTGTCCTCCAGTTTCTGTACTGGAATACTGCTGAATACTCTGGTCTGCAATATATACTTTGACTCAGCAACAGTTTTCTTATACACAGAAAGAAGACTGGAAGCTAGCATCTAACTGGATAAGGGAAAATTATTAGCAAACTAGTCTAAGTTCATAATTAAAAACAAGGATTATTGCACAGAATAATGCCAAAATGCATTAAGCAGACTTCTGCTCTATTAATTTCTTCTAGCTTTATTGTTTAATGAAGAAAAAAAATTCAAAGCATGACCAGATTGTAAGAACGCAAACAGAAAAGCACTCTGCACTTGGCTGATACTTCTTATGTACCTTAGAAGCTCTCTGTATCATACTGGTTTCAATCACTGCACAGTGGTGGGTGCTTCAGAGTCTCGGATTCTAAACACAATCTACCCAGAAGATCAAAACTCAATTTTGAAAATGGCATTAACTCACAAGTGAAAAATGATGTTCAAAAATAGAGGTCACTGTAAAGCAACATCCTTTGACTACGTTCAGCATTTTTTCTGTCGCCTAGCATATAGAATGCATGTACTCACATAGGCATCCCCATTCAACCACACTTACTATTTCTTGAAAGATTCGCCGCACTTTGTGCGTTAAAATAAAATTGTCTTGTTTAGGTGTGCACATTAATTGTTAGATTTCACTGGTCAGGTTATATTATTGTCGTTGTTGCCATACAAGCATTCAGTTCCTATTTACTTATTCATTATGATCTTTTTTGTAATGTTCACAGTAACACAACACACCACCACGCAGAAGACATTTACACTGCCCTTTATATTTCTGTCACAGTTACTGAGACCTAATATGCAAGCAAAGAGAAGACCGAAATACCTAGTTCCCATTTTGGGAGCACACATACAGAAGAACACTATTACTGTGCATAACATGTAAAGCTACATTAGTAAACTCCTCCACCTCCATAAACTTGTGAAGGCCTGAGCCATTATTTTCCAAAGCAAGTGCTATTAAGGAATATTTTACACCTAACTTTGCTTAAGTCATCTATTTATAATAGCTTACTTTTCAGCCCCCCCAAAAACAATTCTTAAATACGGGAAATAAATTTATCACGGTGTTTTACACTACCAAGGATTTATTACACACTCCATATGCCTGCTGCCTTTCTAGTCACCTCTAAAAAAAAGTGACCATGTAGCTAGCAGTTTTCTTTATGAACTATAAATACAGCATAGGCACTGCTGTTGGGTTTCTATTAAAACAAACAAACAAAAAAAAGACACTGCAGAAGCAATAGCAGCAGGGTTTATTATTGTAGTTTTGGGGCCTTGCTGGCCTCCACATCATGAACTCCAGGATCAGCACATCTGAAGCTTTTAATACCATTTCAGCAGCTGCCATGACAATTTCAATTATCGTTTTCTATATGAAAGGGATATGTTTAATTCCACCAATTTGCATCTTGTAAGTGAAATTGAAATTGGCAGAACAGCAACTAACCTATGCTAAAACCCATGCACGCATTAACATATTGCTTTAGTTTAAAAGCAATTAAAACATTTTACACCATAGTTTGTATCGCTGTTGTGGTTTTTTTTTTTAATATCTATATTATAGAGGACATCTGGAGCTTGTCTGTTTTGCCAGGATTTAAGCAGGGGTTTAACTGGCAATATGCCAACTTCTACATTCACCTTCTAGTAATTAAAAATTAAAAGAATTAAATTATCTTTTTTCCCCACCACTTCTTTTTAAAACTTTTTTTTTTTTACTTTCTTTTAGGACACAGAGGTATAAATAGAAAGCTGCAATAAAATTCCAGCAATAAGTGACAGTTAATGTTATTAAATATAATTTCTACAGAGTACTTCATTGTTCAAACTCATACAGTAATTTTCTTCAGCGTTTTACTATGAACAGTGCTCTTTTGCCTCATACTCAACCAGCAGTAGAGGCAATAAAGATGAAAGAAGTCCTTCTCACTGCTGAACTGACAAACTTGAAGTCTGATGCTAAGACTTACTTTCATTACTTATTTTAGCCACTCTTTTTTAACTGCATCAACGGAGTTAAATGATACATTTCATCAAGCAAACCCAAAGTAATTATGGCAGGTCTCAGTAATCAGGTAGAAGACGTTACAAAGTTACAATCTGAACCATCATGCCATCCACAAAGAGATCCTCTATTACAAATCTCAGGAATGAATGTCAAGGTTGGTTTATGGAACAACACATTCTATATGAACTAGCATTTTCTCTACTTCTACCACTGCAATACTTCATGACTTCATGAAGCACAGTGATACACAAAAGATTTGACTTCATGTGTTAAAATTACCTACACAAAATCAGGAGTATGATGAACACCAGTACAAAATGCTTCTGGCTATTTTAAGGGTCAATACTCTTCAAAGAACTTTCTAGTTTCACCTAACACATGGTAAATCTGGCACAGATTTCACATCAAATCAACATCAAAATTATAGTTTGAGCCAAATGATTACAAACATTAGAGTAATTCTGTAGAAGACATTTCGTCTGCATGAGTAACATCAGAAAAGTTGGACTACTAAAACATAGACACATTTCAAATAGGTTTCTCCAGCTAAGGTACATTCCTGCCATTAAGAAGTGGCGCTTAAGGAGCGGGTAAGATCACCTCTAACAGCACTAGACCTCTCTGCTGCCAACAGTCACTTTTTTTCCCCAGCACCAACCTGCTTAACTTGATAAGAGTGAAAGCTAAAACCATCTTTTATCCTCCATATACAGAGCACAGTAACTCTAACTATAGAGCTTCTAGAACCAATTATGAAATCCAGAATCAAGTTAAACATCCCTGATATCAAAGTGAAAAAGAACCACACTTTGAAAATATAATGGTTTGAACTCGCTGCTAATATAATATGCAAAAAGGAAAATCAATTATACTAAAAATAAATGTAATTTCAAGTCAGAAAAAAACCTTAAAGAGTATCTTACTGTGATGCATGGTGTCACAAACCATAAAAGTAACACTGCCTAAAGAGTCATGGATTGTATTTAATGTTTCAGATAGTCTAAATGTCACCCAATGTTTCTCATTTGAAAAAACACAAACCCCTGCATTCATTTTAGTTTGAACACTGTACTTACCTGTGAAAAGGAAAAAAATCAAGACCATGATCATTGTGTAACCAAAGTATAAAATGGTGCTAGCAGTTCCTGTTATTTGGAGTTTAGAGAAGAAGTAATGAACTGCATAGATAAAGAGGTAAACTGCTGTAAAGCTGCTTGTCAAGAATGATCGCCACCACCAATGATAATCCTGAAATAAACAACAAACCATTCAGTAAGAGACATCATGTAGAAAACAGAATATAAATAAGCTGGTTAAAAAATAACACTGTCTTATGAGATACATTTAATTCTTCAAAACTTGTAAAAGAAAAATTCAAACATAGCACATAGCTACTTGTCTTTCTCAAACTCAGCTGTATTGCTTCCATTATGAACATGAAATAATTTAAGATCGAAGATGTTTATTTTTGCTTATCTGCTGCAAATGGCAGATTTTGAAGCAAAAGGCACATTTCAGAACAGTGGTTACAATAGGCATGTCAAGGGCTGGCAATACAATCCGTTCAGTGTCCAGCACGTCACAGTATATGTGAGTATCTCAACTCTGTTTCTATCATCTTCTAGCTAAAAGTGGTATCTACACGAAAACTGTACTTCTTACCTCTGCACACAGATGGAAGTAGCACAGCAAAACTGTAGCCTCAGAACATGTAATTAGAAGAATTATAAAAACTAGGAACAGGAAACCAAACATGTAGTACATCTGATGAGACCTAAAATAAAAAATAAATAAAAACAAGAGTCTCATTTTTGTTGAAGTTCTGAGTTAATTTACAGAGTGTTACCTGGCCAGATGCTAAGCTAATAGAAAAAAAAAGTCCATGCCACTGGGGTAACTTCGCCTATACCACTATTGGCTGATTCATAAAGGTTGTTTTTCCCCTCTATCTGAATGTACTCTGTAAATAAACCACTGCCTTACAGAGCAACAAAGTCCTCAATTATACTTCCCTTGATGTGAGCTTCAATCAGCTTTCACAGAGAACAGTTTTGGGCAGTTTCCAGAAATGTTTATCACTTCAGGTCTCCTTTAGATTTTCTAACACTTGCATCACCTATACTCTTCCCTAGTTACAATACCCACTTCCTTCCTCCTACTGCAGCTGTTTTCCAGGTGCCTCTGCATCTCCTCACTACATCCAACCAGATGCTCCTCCACTCCTAGTCCATCCCAGATCAAGTCTGATTCCAATCCAAGGGCTAACCAAACACAAAAACACACACACAAAACAAATTCAAGAGAAATATGCTTGTTTACTTTTAATCTGGTGTCTTTCACATAAGGGAAGTAACCAAATCAACTTTGAGTGATGGTGACAATTACTGCAGCGTAAGATTTGACAGAGGGAATGGAAGTTACACATTCCCTCACTGCTTCCCTTCTGTAGGATAAACAATGAGAAACAATTTGGGAATCCAGTAATTTCAACTACAAAAGCCCAGAGTGTACCTCTTTCAGCTGATTACATTTTCCAGCATAGCTATATTACATGGCTTCTACTTTCGTTGAGACTAATGTCAAAAGCTAACATATTAGATATATTTGCATTTAAGAATTTATTTTAAAAAACTGTTCTGTAAGAAATCTCAGAGACAGAGGACACCTTAAATAAAAACTTGGCACCTTCAGGTTAATATCTTCCACTGAACAACAATATATTAAACATTTCGTATTTACATTGTGAAAGTTAGGAAAGATTGCACTGGTTTAATTTTCCATGGACCTACTTGACTTAAGTTTTGACAAGATTTAGGAGTGGTGTGGCTGTTTCACAGGGGGTGGAGTCTTTGTTTTACAGAACATGGAATCCCAAGATCTTGATCTGATTCTGATCTAACAGCTGCAACTGCTAGATCATATTAGTTTCACAAACCCTAATATAGTCACACAACAGATGCCACACAACACCTAACCACAACAACATGAAACTATGTTTGTGCTGTTCAGCGCCGGAAAGATAAAACAAGGCAACAGGACTCTAATTTCACACTTTGCAGTTGTCAGTAAGAAGAACTAGTTTTATAAGTTCTAAATACAGGAATAAATATGTAGATTCTGGAAATTCCACATAAGTTTGCAAGAAGATAAAAAACTTTAGAAGTTTAAAAGTTTATTCCTTATACTAATTGGTTTGAGATGTTCAAACTCACTGTGTGTTTATTATCAAACCAGCATAACTAGAACAACAACAACAACAAAAAGCAATACTCACCAAATGCTATTCAGAATGAAAAATAGTTGAATAAAAATACAGCCAAAGGGCAAGATACCACCCATTACGATACCAGGCAACGGCTTTGTGAAGAAGGACTGTTCTGGAATTTGGCGAGGAATCTGGTTTGTACGAACTGGATGTTCAATAGGCTTTGAAATAAGATAAATTGTTACATCATAAATAAGATTGCTTTCCCCCAATATTAGCATCTAAAGATTTGATAAACATAACTTTATTTTCATCCATGAGGAATCACAAGTTACCAAACCAAAAAACTACAAACTCGATATCCCTCAGTAGGAAAAAACATATAAGCTTTAGATATTCCAACTATTGCTCATTAAGCAAGTCAAAACAAAAGGAAAGAAATCTGTTCAGTCCTTAATAAAAAAACCCAAACTTTTTCTTAGTTGTCCGGCATTATCTCAAACTAGTGAAATACAAACTGAAGTACTTCTGGAGTGCTACTTCAAAAGCGAAACTGCTGAGGTATTACTGAAGTACAGAAGGCAAGCAAGACAACAAAAAGCACTACTAAACTCTGATTCTAGTGAATGGACAGTGAAAAAATAAAGCTTACTGTGACATTATAAACATACATTTCATTTCAATATCATGACAACGTGAAACATCATTTGGTCACAGTCATAGGGCCACACGTGTTGCAATCCAACCAGTTCTTGTATGGTCAGGGATTCAATGGCTCAACTGCGCAAGACAGGCATATACCAAAACTGCATTCAACGAGCCTTACCTTCTCTTTGAAGCCAAAATACGCACCAACAAATGTTAGCGGGACTGAAATTCCAAACCACATAGCTAGGATAGCAACCAAAGTGCCAAAAGGTATTGCAGCTGAGGATCCTTTCACCCACAGAATGAGATTCATAATGAAGAAATCAGCAAAGACAATCCTGAAAAGATCAGAAAAGATATTAAAATATTCAGGAAAGAATAAGTATCAGTTAGTATTATAAAAACCATAAACCAGTTAAAAGTCTGCATCAGAGAAATGTAGCTTCTTGCAATCTTTCATTCCCTAACCGTTCTAGGCAATAGTGCAGTTAATGTAAAAATGCTTCCAACATCCAATGCAAGTATCTGTGGTAAAGCCACTATTTAAATAAAGACTCTGCACATAAAACCAAAAATTATCAGAAAGACTCCACTGTAAATATCTATCCAAAGAATGCTTAAAAACATAAATAAAAAGCCCTCCTATCTGAATCACCTTTCTATTATTGCCAGTCATTTAATTCCTTTATAATCAGTAAATTTCCTCTGAAAAAGCCACAGCAATAGCAAAATCTCTCAGGAAGCCACACATCACTCTCACAACAAATGCATAGCCTGCTGCAGAATGCGTCACAGCAAATTGGTAGCAGAAGGACGGATTAAAGAGACTCTTCCATACAATAATCTTTGTATTAACACCTCATGCAGTTGCACAGTTAAGTAGCCCACACCTTTGAAGAATTTAAATAAAGACTGCATCAGTCATGACACGTCTCCAGACCTGTTCTTCCCTCCTCACTTAAGTGCATCTGCCTCATTTTCTAAACATCCTGAGAAAACACTAGAAAACAACTCTGAGACATATGATGAAGATTTCAAACATCCCATTCTGAAAACAACACAAAAACACACTGCAAGGCAACCCCATATAAAAGCCTGCTTGAACTGCCATTAGTCATGAATTCAGAGATGCATCACAGAAAATTCAGCCTTAGGAAGGGCGACTGCAAAGTGCACCATTGTCTGGGTTTTGTTAAAGAAGTGTTCCTGAGGCAGAATTTAAACTGCCCTGAAGGGAACAATCATCCTCCACTGTATTTAATTTAAAAAGGAAGGAGAGAGGATCAGAACAAACGGCAGGCTCCTCTTCTCCCAAGAGAGGTCTTACACTTGCCAAAACTGTTTGGGGAATAGACTCCTAAGTAAGCACACCCAAGCGACCCCTGGTGTAAGCACCTTCTTGAACAACAAATAAAAATCAAATCCATTTTAGAAGTCTTGCTAATCTTTACCACCTGCCCAAGCTCGTAACACAGACCCCACTTACCCCCTCCAAAGTTAGAAAATAATACTGCAAATATGAACTCACATCAGTCTACCAAGACTGTAACAGCCTTAGGCTGTTTATGATATTATGCAAATTCACTGAACTAGCATAGCATAATCAAGACATCTGTTGCTAGTCTACCACCCCCAATCATTTTACTTCCTCTGTGAAACTTAATTTATTTGGGAGTTTAAATGATCAGCACAGTATTTCTTCCACTGATAAATATTTTCTTCTCTCTCAAGATAATATCTGAATGACAACAGGGAAACTGAAGCACATTTTGTTTAGAAATCAGATTTGCTCATACAAATACAACACTCAGTTGTCACTGAATGCATTGCGTTTCATTTGATGGAATTCTACTTTACTCGAAACAGAGTCATGTTTTATTCATTCTGGGCTTTTTGGGGGGAATGATTTATAACCTTTCCCTTAACTTCTGTCAAGGACATTTGTCAAGGGAGCTTCACGTACCCAAAGTTGCAACCAAGAAATACAGAAGACTTGCATAAGAAACTAGTTTCTGCTGCCTTTCTTCACTGACCTAATTCTCACAAAAGGTCTTGAAAGCTACGAGAAAACAAAAGGTAGGAGAGCTATCATCCTTCCCAAGCATGACGGCATTGGCCATAGTATGATACACACTACAGTCATACCTGAAACTGTACGCCAACCACATTTATGCAAGAAGATTATAAGCAGTTTAAGAGAATCTCTGCATTAGTCTCACCCAGAAGCATACTAAACTACTGTTTACTAGAGCAGTATACAGCTATTTACTTTAAAAAAAAAATCGTAATTTAATTTCTTGTGCCCTTTTCAATAATATGGTTACAAGAAAACACTGATACTAAAGCTAAGGTAATAGAGGTTCTGCCTAAAGGACGGTCTCTCCCTATTTACAGACAAGCACTACAGACACTCCAAAGTTACCATAATACCACGTACTTCCTAACAAAGTGACAATACCCATTAAGAGAGGATTACCTGAAACATACAGAGTGCTGGGGTACCAAATTGAAGTTACCCCATCACTATGCCTAATGCTCTGGTGCAGTGATTCTCAAAGGCTGTGATGTTACCTTGCAGGAGAGTCACATCATTCCTCCTGTTCCCACCGGTGATTACAAAACAAGATGCTAAGAAGCTGTGTTCTACAGTACTAGGCTCCAGCTCCTTAGAATTCACCTTCCATTACATTCATAGATAGGCAATACACAAAAGGAATGGTAACTTGGGGAACAACAAAGAAAATAATCACACAAACAAGCATCATAACAATTCACTTTTTTGCCCCCTTCTACCCACCTCAGATTCATTTATACTTAAGAATAAAGGAAAGAACAAGGGGAAACAATACCAACCCAGGGCAAAGCAGAGCTGTAAGCAACACATTTGTCTTCCACTTCTCGCCTCTAAATGCTGAGGGAAAAAAATAAAAACAGTTTCAAGTTCAGAATTTTTTCCAACTGTTTTGCAGTATGGCAGTAAGCAGCAGTTTTTTTTGTCTGAGACACCAGCTCCAGTCTGCAGTTTATATAAAGCCCAGCAATTCTGAATTTAACCTGCTGTGTCACATTAAACAAACACATGCAACTTACTCTTGTACATTCTAGCAGACACGTAACCAGCTGGAGTTCCCAGTAAGACCCACAATACAACTGCACAGGTCATCAAAGCACCACGGTTTGCAGGAGAAAGAAAACCAAGGCAAGCTAGGACTAGAGAGACA
This sequence comes from Steatornis caripensis, assembly GCA_013398225.1. Taxonomy (NCBI): domain Eukaryota; kingdom Metazoa; phylum Chordata; class Aves; order Caprimulgiformes; family Steatornithidae; genus Steatornis; species Steatornis caripensis. Next base: position 512,605 of record VZSC01014549.1, read on the forward strand.
AAAAAAATTTAGTCATTTGTTGACACATATCACTGCACAAATTTATCCCTTTCCCTACCAGATATTTAAATGACGACTAAGTACATAAGCTCTCATATATCCCCATCACATGACTATACCCCTTATGTCACTGTTTCATTCATAACAAAGCATTATTTCCATCTCATCTTTTAAATAGAAAGCTTCTCATAGCCAAAAGACTGAAAAATAAAATGCCACACAGAGATGAACAATCAACCTGAACCAAATTTCAGCTTGAATAAATTTGCTTCCAAAATCCTACAGTCCTCCTGTACACTTACATGGCCAATACTTACACAGGCCAAGTAACAAGAGAAATTTAGTATGTGGCATAAAGGACATCTGAGAACAGTAGGTCTGGAGGAGCCAAAACCTTTGACAGAGCTAAGGGCTTTTTTTGCTGGGTGGCGGAATTATTGGGGTTTTTTTAGGGTTTGTTTTTGGTGGTGTTTTAGGGTTTGGTTTGGGGGCTTTGTGAAGA
>VZSC01014549.1:513245-566735 GCA_013398225.1 Steatornis caripensis
GGGGGGGGGGGGGGATTTGTTCGTTGGTTAGGTTTTTTTCTTTTAAGGTAGAAATAAGTGAAGATAGAAGATCTTAGAGGTATGAGTCACTTGCCTGAATTTCCACAAAAGGCTCTCACCCACCATGACAGATAATACTTTACTCAAGAATGTGCTATCTTGAAATTAAGCCCCTTCAATAAGAGAGGGCTGTCTGTGTCTGAACTAATTGTAGAGGCTAGCCCAGAAATACTCTCAGAAAAGGAGTTTGTCAGTGATCTCTAGTGGGAAGTTTCGTTTTTAAATGGAAAAAGGAGTTTCTACCTGCTCCCCAGTTTCTTTCTATACTACACTGGTTGCACAGGAAACTATTGCAGTTCAGTTACAAAGAGCTGTGAACAACACTGAAAGATGAGCCCATCAAGAAAATTCTATTAATCTTAGAGCATCACGTAACGAATAGAGAAAAAAGCAGCTCCTCTGTCAAAGACCAAAAAATCTGAATAAAACCCGGAAAGCAGAATTTGAAAAATTTTTCTTTTGTAGCAAGTATGAGAATTTCAGTACACCCCCTAATTCTACTGTACAGTAAGAAAAGGAACAGTGATATACTTTACAGACAACATTATAATAAACATTATAATAAACTTATAGCTTATGACAGGTTACCTCATCACATGTATATATAGCTATTTATAGTTCTCATTATCTCAATGTAGTGTCAGAATTATTTCATTAGCACACATTCTTACTTCTGCAAGGCTGCAGGCTGTTGTGTCAAATGTATTAGATAGAAAGTGTTCCGAGAACATTAAAGCTTTGATTACATGCCTCTGAATTTACGTTACTGAATCTTTGGGTAATTTACACCATGGCAAAGTGGTTTTGTTTTTTAAAAAGAAACTTGTAACAAGGAAGCTTCATTTCTGTAATCATGAAGAATCTGAATTAGGCCAGATGCCACGTTTTGAACAACACCACTTACAACAGCATTACTGAAGCTATTATAATAATATATATAAATAACATAACAATAAATAAAATTACATATAATAATATAATAATAAATAAAATAACAATAAATAATTATTGTTATGAAACAGTATTAATGTTTTATTTTACTACAGGAAGGATTTCATTTCCAAAAGTAGTCTTCTATGATTTAAGAACATTGCATCTTTCTTACACTGTTATATTACAAACACATCACCTTAATAAAGTTACTTACATAAAGTAATAAATGTCATAATGAAAATTTGCGTTCCTTGGCCCAAAAAGACAGACAGTAACATTCCCTTCCTTGGAGGTCTAAACACATCTCCATGAACCAGCTTCCAGCCAAATTCCTCTTGAGCATCTTCCTGTATAAAATCAACCACGTCTTTAGCAAAGATACATAATGCAGTAGTGAGTTAACACAAACAAGATGCAAAATACATATTTAAAGTTTGATTAACTTCCGGTTTGGATCCAAAGACAGACTAATTGCATCGGATTCACCACTCACTGATTTTATAACCCCCTAATGGTTCAAGTGAAAGTAAAAGGCAGGATTTATTAAGAAAATCCTCATCTCTTAAAGCAAGAAAAAACAAAATGGAATTAGCCAAACCATATAACATCTTTCAAAATTTAAACTAAAACAAAGCATTCCATTTAATTTAACTTGGATTACAGCACTTCAGTTTAGTTCAAGTGTTCATCTTTTTTTGCTTCTACTACAAAGCAAACCGGTCTCAATGACAATACAGGAAAATAATTAAATGGTCCCTGTACTTCAGAAGAAAGTTGGCTCCCTAGAATCACTGGGGACAAATACCGACAGTCTTTGTCCCACTGCCAGAGGTGAATAGGTGGATGGCATGGGAGGTATCCTCAGTCCAGTGGGACTAATGAACCATTGCCGAAGAATAAAACTTTTCAACAGTCACTCAAAACAAACACCTCCCACAACAAAACCCCCCACACAACCACAAATAACCAACCCCTCCAGAAGACCACTCTCTTCCTCACAAAGTTAAAAACGACAGGTTTCATTCAACCTAGGGAGTACTGAGCTTAGTTCAGTGGACTACTTATCACTAGAATTACAGCACACAAAAAAACGAGTAAGAAAGAATACAGACCAAAGTGGCGAATGACATAGAGCATCTCAACTTGTGACAGATTATGTAATTACGTTTCTTTTGCTGGAAGATTAGCTTTGTCTTCCCCATACTGATACTTCTGCTTGCATTTGCTGGCTAGAAACTACTCTCAGAAGTCTGATACACGAATGCAAAAACTGAAAACTATTAAACACGAGATAACATTTTGATTAAAAAACCCCAACCAACAACCAACCATATTTGCAAAGAAAATGATACCAGGTATCTAGGTTGAATTCCAACTCATTGGTGCTCTTCCAGTAAAGAAAGGTTGGTTTGGTTAAAGAAGCATAAAGACCACACTTTCCTATAAGTCATCATAATTAGTTCAAGTTCAGATGATGAGTAAGTTGTTGAGGTAAGACAAAAGACTTTTCCCTGGTACTTGTAAGTAAGGAACGAAAGAATTTAGAAGGTCACCACCTGAAGCATATCTTTATCTGTTCTCAAAATTGTGAACACTAAACAGAAATAAATGCTTAGTACTGTAGTTTCTGACAGAACAAGGGAAATGTACCAATTCAGAATGGCTGGTATTAGATTTCTTTACCAACACCTAACCTGGGAATCACGACACTCTCTGGTTTTAATACAAACTTTAAGACATATAGCTATATGGTAAACACCTTGCTTTAAGAAAAATAAAGAGAAACTAAGTTTAGCAGATTGAGACCCCTGTTTTATCCTGTATGGGCCTATGGGCCAGAGCGGTCATCTTAAATAAAGCTCAACTTTTATTAAAACTTCCATTACAGACCCATTAGCTATGAGTCAGTATTTTCCACACTTCTGTTAAAGAATTCAGGAGTATTGTATGTTGCTAACATTTACCATTTAAAGATTAGGATAAGAATTGTACAACTAATCCAAGTAGGAAGCTACACTTCATAATTACAAAAAATTATTTGAGGAAAATCTAAAAACATACTTTTGAATCTTGACCAATATGCTAAAGATTACTGCAAATTTTTAGAATTGCCGTAATCCTCACCTTATCCATTAGTTTAGCCTAGTTCTGAAAATATTCTAACAAAGATTTAAGTCCGCTACACTCAAATAGTCATGATCAAAGAGATTTAAAAAAAAAAGAGGACAAGAGTCTTACCTCTGTCTGTTGAAGAGATATTGACATGATTTGCCTTAAATTCAGTTTAGGAACCTTTTCTTAGTCATAAGACCCTAAAAGTAATCTAATGATTTCTGAACACTTCATTAATGCATGTCTCACTATACCACACTAAAAGCCAGTTGGTATTAGCTGAACATTAAATGCGCACCCAAAGGCCACAATCACTGGCTTGTGCGTCTCTCTTCAAGTAGAATCACCAGCATTTTCTAAGTGCGAGATACTAATTTGCTTCATTGCAGCTTCCTCAGCCCATGTCCTCTTTTGCACAATTATTTCACATCTTTTAAAATCAGCTCCATGAACTGCAACAGATCTTTAAGTCTCTTAAAACTGTCGAGAAAATTAAAAAGTGAGGTTTTTTGAAAGTCACACCTATCCTTGCTGTTATCCATAAAAACTAAATCAGGCTTCTACAAGTCTTGCTCTTCATCACATTAAGAATGACCAACTAATAAAGACAACACAATATAAGACATTGAACATAACTTAATTGAGAGATCAAACAGGAGCTTCACAAAAACGATCAGTTAAAGGATGTGGAAAAATTCTTCCACTTTAATTACTGTCTAGATTTGCATTAACAAAAGATATTAAATATCAAAACCACAAAGAAGAATAAAAGTACTTTCAGATGTTTTAGTTTCAATATGAAACATTTGTGTGCATTTTAAAGTATTTCTTTATCCAGACAGACAGCAACAGTGATAATTCAAACCTTTGTAGTATCTGACAGTATTTCTCATCTTTGGCTCACAGATACCACTTTTACCAATGAGAAAGAGTAATTTTTACTCAGTCTTTCACTCACAGTCTACTGGTCAAGTCTTTTTAATTCACAATCAGTTACATTCTTTTCCACCAAGGCAGCAAGTCACTATAGGGACCTGCCCCTTTCCCATTTTAAGGAGTACAAACTTCAAAAGAACTCGCAAGAGGTTCAGTCAGATGGCAACAAGCTTCAGTCACTAGGTCAAGTCAGACAAACCAGGCTCAGTTTGACATAGTGATGACCAGAATTGCATTGAAACAAACAAACAAAAAACCCCCAAAATTCATTTACACACACATACTAAATAGTTCTAACAGCTAGAGATCAGAAGTTGTGCTGCACATGAACTGCAATATTACAATCTCCTATCCGGAGACAAAGTATGCAATTCCACCACACTGTCTAGCCACAGACAAAAAGCAATGTCTAATTTGTACTAGTCTATGTTAATCAGAATCTCTCCCATAACATTTAGCAAGAAAACTACTGATCCTCACACTGATTTAACTCATTACTAGCCGTTGTTTTAATTTTTGATCCTTTTTGCAAGAGTCACCTGATTTTATTTTTTTTAAAATACTTTGCTTTATGAAGTGGCATAGCATCATACTTCTCACGAAATTTAGACCACAAACTTCCCAAACTTTACAAGTCACGTGCTAGCACACTTGCTTTCTGCATAAGCTATACGACAAACTACTATAAAGAAATACCATCTTGGAAGTGGAAAAATTGCAGCAACTGAGCTTGCTAATGCAGCTTCATTACAATGGGACAATACCTGTCTGCAGGAGTGTGAAGCCTGATCTCCTGAAAAGTGGGGACGGGGACGGGCGTGGGGGGCACGGACAGGGATGGCGACGGGACAGTTATCAGTAAAAATAACTGTTCTCTTTACAAGTTTGGTTGTTCAGACTGCGAAACACATTTTCAGACAGAAAATATGCCAAAGTGGATAGCAAGTCTTTGCTTCTGTGTTCCAAATATCCCTGCAACAGGTACAGTGCAGGTGCTTTGCTAAGGCCACGTAACGTGACCGAAAACAGGGCTGCATTGACTCTTACATATAACCCCAGATTGCCAGAGTCGCAGAATCACTCAACGGTTGATGCTGGAAGAGACCTCTGAAGGTCATCTTGTCCAACCCCCCTGCTCAAGCAGGGCCACCTAAAGCAGGTTAACCAGAACCATGTCCAGATGGCTTTTTTTTTTAATATCTCCAAGGATGGAGATTCCATAAATAACATGCTGGCTGCTTAGGTCAGTACCATACCATCAGCTACATGTACAGACTGACCCCATAATGCAACCATAGGACTCAAGAGAAATTGCCACATCTTGATGCTAAAGCAGTGTCAGAACACTTTTCAATCTCCGCACTGTGTTTTGTGGCTGTTGGTGTACTGTGAAAGTATTTGTTTAAAAAAAGAGGCTTTCCTTGGATGAGACCTTGGAACACTTACAATACGAGTTTGTTCACTACCAACAATTTTCTATGAATCACTCCACATAGTTCTAAAACTTGAAGTCTGTCCTTGCATATTACAAGTTCATCAAATGATGCTAGAAAAGTAAGACTGTCATATCTGCCCATCTATTCCTGCTGGTAGAAAAGATGAAATAGCAATACAGATATTTTTAACCCGCAGATATATTAGCACATATGAAATTCTTGGTAGTTACACGTCTTTAGATTGTATTCAAAACTAATTGACAGACATCACTTTTGGCAGAAAAAATGGGCTCAAGTAAAAGTTGTAAATCTTACTCACAGAAGAGTCAATCTGGTTATATCTTGCAATGTCTTTATGAAGAGTCCTCAGAATGATCATAGCCACCATGCCAGATAAGAATAGAACAATTACGAGGGAATTCATTATACTGTATGTAGATAAAGAAAAAGTCAAAATTTCAGTCCACTTATTCAGGTTTCAGGATATGCACTCCATTTCATACCGCATGCATAGCTCAAGTCTGAGGGATAGTCTTAGATATTCAGACTTTACTTACGTCATTCAGACCTTTTAGTATTTTCCCACCCAAATAACTTTTCAGTTGTGTACCTTTACAATTTCTTCAGAGACATAAGTGAGAACAGCAGCATTTCATGATATACTGTTAATTCTCAAGATGGTTACACATTGCTTTATTTCCCCCCTTATATAGCTCAGAAGTAATTTCCCTAGTGAAACAGCTACAGCTCTTAAAGCAGACTCTGTCAAGTAGGTTTTATATCTTATCAACCAACGAAATCTACATCATGCCATTTAATATTTTACAGAGACATAGTCAATAAAATTAGCCTTTTCAAACACCTTATATTGCAAAACATTAACATTTCAACATAAATTATGTACTTACTTGGTATCATTCGCATGATACAGAGGGAAATAAGTATGAGCTTTCCACATACATCTTTTATTTGTAAAAAAAGCCCTTCTTTCTACAGTAAGCAGTTGCCGAGTACCAAACACGCAGAACACACATATCTCTCACTTGGCAGTTAGAGGAAGTCAGTAACAATAAGAACACTGCAGAGCAGAAATGTCTCAAAAGTTCTAAAGAGGTGAGATGATGAAGTAAAATGATGGAAACTGCTTTCCTTTCAGACACTAATGGTGCATTCCTTTGCTGAAATGCAATACTACAGCTGTTCCCAAGAGATGGAAGACTGATAAAAGTTACTTCACATATGAAAACAAGAAAGTTTCCTTGCCTGAAAACTAACAGACTTTGATCTACCACAGAAGTTATATATCCCTAGAAGCACAAATAAGAAACCTTTGTGCTCCCCTGCAAAGTTATTCACTGAATGAATGCAAATCTTACCTGAACCACTGGATGTTTGTATGTGGCATGGACTCCAAAATGTAGTCCCATCTGGAAGCCCACTTAATATTATTCTTTTCCTATAAGGAAATTAAATAGCAATTAATAGAAACACGTATAAGTTTGTTGCAGTCTCTGAGAAGGAATAAACACATCAAATCTCTTCCACGAACCTTCCACTCAGGATTAATATCTAAGCTTGGTATCAACCCTGGATGTTAGACCTCCCTCTTGCATTAATTCACTCTTGAGCCTCTCAAAGAATATCTTGTCTGTTGAAATCTCCTATCCACATCTTCCACCTTCAACTGAGGTTTCACTAAGCCTCATCTTTCCATGATTCAGTATGTAGCAGCCTGCAGCTCCCAAATGCACGTCAAAAAACAATCATGCCATCACTATGAGGTACTCCCAGCATGGCACACTGATCTTGAAACTTCAACTTTGTTAAACATACTCTATTAATATGTTTCTAGTTTCCCCTGGAATGTTTCTCTCTCATCACCTATAATGTATTTAGCACAGGCTTCCCTGCTCCCTGCCATAATGCTGTCTGATACAAACTATTTTCCACTCTGATTCCTGGCAGACAACTTTCATTTCCAGGTATTCCTGTGAAGGATTTAAGAAGAAGAAATCATTCAGCAACTTTCACCTTCAAAAGATGCTTCCATTCTTTTCTGTCTTCTCCTCTGAACACTATACGTGAGAGCTGTACAAGTGATGATTCTTTCCGACCCCCAAGCCTTGTCCTCTACAGCTTGTCTCACAGGGCGGATGTCTGGTGTCCTGCTACCAAATTCTATCTCCTGACTGGCATGAAGTTCAGGAGAATGTCTTCATTTATTCACCATGCGGTAAATTTGTACAGTTAATTTTCAAAATTCAGGCTATGTCTCCAGCCTAGAATTTTAAAGTTCCAATTCATGTTCCAGATCAAAAACATACAACAACAAAGAACTGCACCAATACAACAAGGTGGCTGAAATTGCCATAAGTAGCTCTTCATCAGCCCCAATCAGTAGCTGATCAGTCATTCACAGCTAGTGCTTATGGAAACGACAGTTGCGGAAGTGTGGTTCTGAAGTTTGTTGAGTATCAAACTGCTCACGCACATTTTTATAGCCTGTGTATATAAAATACTTTGCAAAATACCTTGCCCGTGTCAACGAATTAAAGCAGACACCATAGCTTTCTCATCAGAACTCAGCTGCAATATTAGAAAGGACCATAAAACAGTTACACATTTTACTGGTTTATGTCTTTAGGCTTAGCGAAACCAACATTCTCCTATTTAAAAATATTTTTCACTGATAAATACTCCCCTTTTAAGTTATTCTGAAACTACTGATAAAAAACAAAACATATCAGGTATTATTTTGTTCCAAATCAAGGCTAACAGATAACAAAGAAAAGCAGTTTTGAAGCGCCTGGCAATTGAGAGGTACTGAGTGTCGTCTGCTGAAGTGCCTGAAGACATGGCACCTAAGCCTTACCTGCTCCACTCCTCAGAAAAAGGGAGTAGGTAGCCCAAATGCCTAACACATTGCGTGAGTAACCAGACAAAGTTCACATTGCAATTATAAACTGCAATTTATCATCAAGATTTAAACACAAATGTTAATGGACAGGAGGCTCATTCATGTAGTAAAATTAGACAGCCTAAGGAGGATTGGGAGTCTCAAGGGAAAAGTAACAGGATACAGAGCCTTGCACCTCCAGGTCATTGGTTCAAATCAAATTCAATTTGGTAGAATGAAAGCTGTTACCATATGACGGCTGCTTGACTGCCTACGCAAAATAAGCTAGTGGTCTCAAGCCAAATCCTGCAAGATTGGTGTCTTACATCAGAAAAACAACCATGCTTTCAGGACAGACTGGAACCAAGGTATTAAGGTTTGAAGTAGCTTGAACCAAATTATTCTCGCCCCCACTGGAGGCTCACTTTCCATGCTGGGGTAAAGACTCAGTTGCAAGAAAGCCCAATTTCCTCCTAAGTCACAACAGGCTACATAAAGCATTAAGAGCATTAGCAAACATTAGAGTATTAACTCTAAAAGATAAATGGCCCACCTACTCAAAAAAGGCTAGTGAGTAAAATAAAAGCAATATAAAAAGAGACAAAACCTGCAACTTCACTAGAAAAAACAGCTTTACAATTTGCTGAAAAATCAACATTTAACACAAAAGTGTATCCAAATAGAATATAAACATTTCTTCAACATGGGACTCTCAGTAGCCTAACTAAACTCTGAAAACATAGAGCATACCCAAAGGAAGACAACTTTTGCAGTTATCCAATCTAACACCTTTCTACTACAAACAAAACAGGGCAAAATGTCTTTATTTATACACTCCAAGGGTCACTTACACTACAGTAATGGAAAAGTAACAGGTTTCAGGAAAACTGCTTCACAACACTATCCTTATGGAATTTACACTGCTTTAATCCAATTATGGCTATTGGTAAATTATCCAGACATTTTGATTTCTTTCTTTCGGGAAATTACATATTCATATAACAGCCTGAATACTTACTTCAAACGTCACAGAGTAAGTGTAGATCAAATTCAGTTTATTGTTGAATTCTCCAGGAATCTCCATAGGTGGACCTTCACAACTTAAGTTGTTCTCATCTGTATGTTTGTAGCTGGGGGGAGGTGGGGGTGGAGGAAAACATTAAATAAAATTGCATATGCCCTACAGGATGAATTTTCACAAATTCTCTTCTAAGGTAATTAAAGCAAGTTTTCATTTAAAAAAGTAAACAAGGAGAGCTATGTGTATCATTTTATACCAGCCGTTCATCTTCAGAACCGGCTTTTCTGTTCTTCTATTAACAAAGGTCAAAGATCTTACAATATATTTCTATTATCTCCAGCTACAAATGTAAGTATTACGATCAGAAAAATAAAATCATGTATATAATTAGGCACCATCATTCAGAATTTCTGTAACAGCCTTAAAGCCACACCAGAACTGAACACTAGTTCTTACAAGCACTTGTGGTGAGAGCTAAAAACTCCACAGAAAGCATCCTAGCGATTTGGATCTTGGATCACTACTCTATGTTCAGTTAATATCTGTTCACACTTTCAGGCATTTGAGAACATTACAGGTAAAACTGTTTGCTAAGCATGTGGGAGATGAGAACCGCATACCTCTGAAAGGTCACGAGATGCGGTTTCACCCTACTCACATTTCTGCCGTGTTCAGAACGAAGTCCTAATCCTAAACTAAAATGCTGTTTGGTTACACGGGCTGCAAAGTCTAGAGATCTTTACGTGGGAAAACAGTAAGTTTTAACAGAAAATACCCCTTCCCTGCCATCATACTTGCCCTCCAACTTTGCATTATTGGTGAGAGGGACTTAACCTCAGTGTGTGCTCGTCAGCAAGCAAGACAGAGAATTTCTTAGCATCCCACAGGTTCTCACCCTCCCTCAAATTTCACAGGGAAAAGGGTGTTTATTTTATTTTATTTTGGTGGATTTGACAGTGTCTTTTTTTATTATTACTATTATTTTTTTACACTGGGGCAAAAGAAACGACTGTGGGAACCTTTCCATTTACCACTCCTACACAAGTGGTCTAGTTTCACCTCTCATCAGTCTTGTGTACTCTGAAAAATACAGAACAACTCAGAACAACATTCTACATTCTAAAGACCAAATATGCCAACCCTTCTCTGCAGTACCTTTGAAATACTGTAGCTATAGAAGCACAAAGTCAAAGAAACCTGAAGGTTTGCTTGAATTCACTCCTATGAACCTCCTCTAACACTGGAAAATAGCTTCCCTCTCACATCCTCTTAGGCAAGTTGTATTTACCCAATTTAGATATACAATTCTACCTTGTATGTAGTATTATATGTCAAGAACCAAGTCAACTGACAAGATGACACAAACTTTCCTCAAAGGCCTAGGGTGCTCCAACCACAAATACTCCCCAATCAGGAGAGCTTCAAAGTTGAAGCAAAGCACCAAGCAAAACACCAGGTCAGACAATGACAAAATTAAGGTAATGTGCAACCTAACTGTGCCCCCTCGTGGTCTGCCTTACCGGCAAAAAGACAAATTCTCATTTTTCAACCGTTCAGGATGCAGACAAAGCATTCACCAAAACCAGAGAAGGTTGGTAGAATCTTCTTGCCACCATCTCAGAGCATACATCAGTGGAAGGAATAAACTTGCATAGCAAGTATAATTCACTAAAAACACACATTGCAACAGAAAGAACAAGTATACCCAAGTCATGTGGTACCACACATGTCTGCATGACTCTAGAAAGTGTGGTACCATAATTTAAGAATGTACTTAATCTCTGTAGAAAAGAGGGAAGAGTTCAGCTAAAAAAGCAACCTACTTCTAAATTTTATAAATGGACTGTATTTTTCAAATGTAGGCAAGTATGAATTCTGCATGAGCAGACTGACAAGAGGCCGAAGTAATTACTTCAGTCTGTTTCTGACTGAATTGTTGCATCTTCTCTGGTAAACACAGAAACAAGGAAGCTACTGTTGAAGAAAATCAGTTAGTCTTAGAAAATGAGTTGTAATCTTCTGCTGTTCTAAATACCAGTATCAACTTGATATTTTGCCTATATACCTCAATAGACAAACTAGTACAAATACATTCATACAAAGTAGATGCAACACAGGAACAACAAGAGAGATGACATGGGAAACTGACACTCAGTTAAAGGATGTTTCTCAGTGTTATCTGAGAACATGTCTTTTAAAAGAAAGCAACGCACACCCAGATGCAAATCAATAAAAAATATGAGAAAGCTTCTATTGTTTGTGTCAGGTTCCATGAGTCTGCATAAGCAGTTTTTCCATCAGGAGGGACTCTGGGGAACATTTTAAAAGTAAATTACATTTACAGTTGCGGAACTACTCTTTGTAAATACAATTCCAGCTGTGAACCAGTACACTTGAAAGCGTTATCAGAATTCAGCATAACCAGTCCCTCAGAACTTACTGATACCAATATAATTTCTAAGTTTGCAACTACTGTTAGGACTCCCTGGTACTAGAACTTGCTGCTTTAATGCACAGTTACCTTTGTGGTCTCAGTCTCGCCATCACCAGTCTTGCACCAGGCCAGTTTTCATCCTTCCCGCTATGGTACATGATTGTTATGTCAACGTGGTTGAAGAGGTAGAAAGTGTTCTTCTTGTTAAACTCTGACTACAAAATATCATCAAGAGATTGAGAAACTTCTCCAACAGGAGAGGGCGCAAGCAGTCAAGAACTTTAAATTGAGACTACTGTCCAATGAAGGAACAAGAAAGAAGGCGAAATACTTTAACATTCACTTTATATCAATATACTTGTATAAAATATTTATGTATTTTTCTATATATTTATTATATAAATAGAACTCACATAATAAAGTATCACATCTGTGTTACTAGCAAAATTTAAGTGTATTTCGCACCATTTTTGTATTTACCACAAAAAGCTGCCAAAATAAGTTCAAAGATGTATTTATTCAAGGTACAAGTAATTCAGATTCATCATTTCTCCCTGGTCTCTCCCCAGTCTTCCTGGCAGACACTCCAGCTACCAAAGCTTACAAACCAGGTTCTGCTGCACAAAACTACCTTTCGCCTTCAGTAACTATTCTGCTTTGTCATCCCTATCCTTTCAGAACTTGGAATTATGAAGAACTCAGATGATATTAGAATCAACTAAGTTGACATAGACTTCCCTTTCTCCTCAAAACTGTCATTGCTTAAAAAACTTTAATTTGAATTAGTGGATCAGGATGACAAACTGCTAGTTGAGTTTCCAAGTAAAAAAATTCCTTTATTTATTGTGTATATTAACTGTTTTCCAATTGCCTAACAACTTCCATCCCCTGCCCCTCCCCAGCAAAATATGAAGATGCCTTGCATTAAATTTTTCTGGATTCCTCTTCTTTCACTATGATCAAGATTCCCATGCGGGGAAGACTAGAATCATACTTGGGTCATACTATAACCCCATCTTTAGGTATCCGTTTCCTCCATTTCCAAAGTAGCCGTTGAAGCAGTAAGATAGCTCATCAGCTGCATAAATGTGAGGATGAACTGCAGCTGTGCCACTGCATGTGAACAACCCCCTTCCTGCCCCCATTTTTAAAGAGATAATTATGTCTGCTGGAATACGTACTTGGGTATACTTCTAAAAGAGGCTGACATCCCTCAACTCAGCCCAGAGATTACAGTCGTGGTGCTACATTCTTACTTTCCCATGTAACAATCACCCTGTAGCATTATGTCATGCAACACTCTCATAGCAATTAGAATCTACAGACTAAAATTGACATTGGGTATGACAGCTACGCTGGCAGAGCATCCACATCACAGCTAGCACGCACAATCTGCACAGCACTTCATGGATACACAGTACCAGCTCCCCAAGCAGTCGCTAGGAAATTCAGCCACTGCTGCCTGTGCACGAAGGCCCCCACTAAAGGAACATTTTTCATCCAAGCTGCTGACTTTGCTACAATTGTTCTCTGTGTACCAGATAGTGGTGTATGTTGTGTTGGAAGCTATCAACAGAAAAACAACCTCACATACAAAGTAATGGAGCTGGACAGCTAACTAGAGCAGGTTATTCAATTCACAGACCATTTTCAATAGTCTGGGGAGCCTGAGGAGTAACTGAGCTGGCAGGTGACCGTGGACAGAGTAAACTGAACACACCCGATAAATGCATCATCTCCAAGAAGCATCAGACCTGCTGAATAGAAGTAAGTTGACTGCACTGCATACAGAGTCACAGCAGAGCTCTCTCCACACTGAGAGCAGCGTGGTCCCTGACCCCAGGAGGGATAAAATCATATCACTATTATCTGTAACTGTACTAGCTCACCATGGAACTCCCAGGATGACTGACACATTTCAAATTGTTGTCAATGTAATTCTTTCCCTGTCACAGCTGTGTTTGTTATCTTCCAGCCATCTGGGGAAATCCTGACACATTTAACTTGTAAACTGTGCTAGACATAACTTCTGCAACTAGAACACAATGCTCATTTCTAGGTCTTCACCAGAAAGCTTCTATGTGAAATCGATAAAAGAAGGTCTTGCACACAAATACGACACAGAGAAAGAATTAATAGATACAAGGATGGATACATACCAAATTTCAGAACAAAATCTCAATTTTCTAATGCTTTTAGACACCAATACAGTTGTTTTACAGCTTTATCTATATTAGTCAGAAGATCTATATGAACTTTTTGGGGGGGATGACAATTGTATCAGTGAGACACTGCATACAGAAGCAGCATTCAGCTTTGTCAATGCCCACATTCTGAACATTAACCATGTTTACATGGGTATCCGTTCTTTCTCAGGAAAAGAAAGCTTAAAAATAAAACTGTAAATGAAATTACATCTGCCATACTAACAGAAAAAGTTCCACCACTTACATTTATAACACAAGCATCTTTAACTCTACCATCTGGAGTAACAAAACATCCTACTGGAAATCCTGGATTACAGTATTTTTGTCCATCTTCCACATCATAGCACCACGTCACAGGCATGTTATCGATAATCCTAGACAGAAATCATCAAAGAACATGTCCTCAGAAAGGGATGCACCTTATTTCGCATTCACATTTAACATTAATGTAGTGCACATAGTTTTCAGTTGCGCCCACAAGATGCACAGTAGAGGACAACTATCACATAGAAGAAGGAAGAAAGCAATCACTTAGAACATAGATAATAATGTAAAAAGCCAGCAAAAAAATATCCCAGCCTCGAGCACACGTCTCAGCTTACCAGTGATGTTGATAATTCAACTGCATTCCTTTCTTTAAAAAGGCCAGTTTGCTTTTATCAGCACTGTTTCCTGGGTCATATGATCTTGTACAAACCTTCTTGCATGTTTCTTGCTTTTTAAAAGTGAACTGTTAAAAAAAAAAAACACACAATAAGAGTAATTTCAGCCTTGCTTCAAAAATCTTTTAGTCTTTTTGTCATATAAAGCTGACTTTTTTGAGATACTTCACTTCCTTGCCATAAAAGTTTCTAGAGCCAGAATTTCTCATACAACGGCTTTAACTTAAAAGTCAAGATTTATGTATATCCGGCACCTGTGATGCCCTTTCACATTGCTACCAATTGCTACCATTGCTAACAGACAAGGGTGCCAGAAATGCAACAAGCTGCACAGCATCAATGCTTCAAGTGCAGACACCACGTAACAAAACACGCTCACGTTTGTGTATCAAACTTCTATTCTAACACAGTTAGGATTTACCTGTTAGTGAGCTAACATACTTAAAACACAACTGAAAATTCTAACGTTATCAACGCCTAGATATGCTAACCATTAACAGCATTTTTCTAATTACTGTAGTGTGCAGCCATTTCAAACAAGTTATTGTTATAATACTTGATCTATTCAATGGGTATCGAATGAACCATTATGCTACATATTTAAAAGCTTCTTGTGGCAAGCAGTCATAAGACTTAAAATTACATTAGCTCAGAGAGTCAAAGAAAAAAAGAAAAAAACTTCTAGGAGCAGTTTACACAAGTGAGGAGGCATCGCCTCCTTAACAGTCCTATGAAATGATGTGACTAGGTCCCTAATGACTGAGCAGCAGCAGACTCACAACCTCTGCTGCCTCTTTTTCTCACAGGGATTTGGATTATCTAGCAACCCTCAACACACAAACATAGCCCAGTTTTCAGATTCACCAGCAAATCCCAGTCTGGAAGCTGCACCTGAACAGTACGCAGCTTTCAAGCAGTAAAAGCCAGCGTTTGACCATATCTCCTTTACTGCCAGTAATTTTTCCAAGTTGATTGGACAGCATTTTAGAGATGTGTCACTGCTAATGCAGAGAATCAGACAGAAAAATACTACGTACCTAACCTACAGAATACTTCCATACATTTATTTTACAGAAGATTTCAAGTGACGTGCATCGACAACGAAAAATTTGGCTTTGGACAAGAGATGTTAACTGTACCAGCAGGGAAAAGATGGAAGCGAGCCCCAACTTGCCTTCCCCTTCCCACTCTGGAAGTTGCCCGATGGTACAACCAAGTATATGAAACAATTCCTGAGCCATCAGTTTACAGTCTCCAATACTACATTTAAAAAACTAATTCTTTCAGATCACCTAACGCACTATAAACCCAGCTGTTAAAGGACTGCTTAAGATAACAGTTTCTGGACTTTCCTACCACAGAGGAACAGCAAAGAAGAGTGATTACTGGCTCAGCTTCCTAACTTTAACTAGCCATCCTAAGATGCTTTTGGGGTGAGGGGTTGGAGGGGTTTTGTTTCTATTACATAAACCCTGTAAGGCTTATATTTAAAAAAATAAATCAAAATAATCACACACAATCATCAAATCTTCAGCTAAGCCTATGGATTACAGCCATCAGAAGGACAGTTACCAAATTTAAACAGAATCAACTTCAAAGGATAAAATAACCTTATATGGAGATGATGCTATTCTCTCCCCAAACAGCACTTGTCCAAGATTTTCTGATGGTCTTTTCTCTTCCGTATCTTGACAGAAGTCAAAACTGGAAAAAAGTGGAAAATATTACTTTTAATTTTTAATTGACATATAAATGTAAATACCAGCCTAAAACAATTTCATAAGTTACGTCCTTAATGTCACAGTTTTCATGCTTCTTTTGGTGGGTCAGTCACTGTTAGTAAATATTTGAGTGCCTTTGCAAAGAAATTTGGCATCTGTTATATAGAAATATTTCTTTTTTTTTATCAGTTTCAACCAAGATACACCACAGTTCAAATGTTTTTTTACATTTTAACAAAATGTGTGATGCTTAGTCCAAGCACCCTTTTCAAATGGCAATCTAAACAAATAATAGAATATTTCACATTAAGGAAAAGAGACTATGCTATGGACTGTCCATTTCTCTTGCAAAATGGTTTCAGAAAAATAACCACACCCCTTTCTTAAAGGAGTCTTTACAAATAGTATTTAATGTGAAACATGTTCCAAAGAAGGGAAGTGTGCCACACTGCCAAACACCATTCACCAATTCTTTCCAACTACATACAGTCTGAAACAGCTGAATATGGCAGAGAAATGTAAATATTCCAGATTTTTGTTATTTAAGCACAGGTAGCAGTAAGTTATGAATAAAAAAATCACTTATCTTTGGTGAATGAGTACTTTCTTCAGTAAGTGGTCCTAAATTCACTGGCTTTCATAAAGTTTAATGCAAATAGAGATACTGTGGGCATTTCGAAGCTAGTCTCTGGTTCTGCTCTAATGTTGGACTACAAGGGATAAGACCTACAATACCAGCAAATTTCTCTTCTCTGTATGCCAAACAAGAAGACTGCAAATCATGTTGTGTATCATTGCTTAGGAGGCCTATAAGTATCTGCAAAAGTAGGTAATCGTTTTCACAGACAAGAATCAAAATTTAGAAACCCAAGAAGTACATTCAGAGCATTGGTAGAAAAAGGAAAAATAACGACGACTCTTCTTCCAATTTCTTCTCGTTCCCCGAAACAAGGAACACAAAGCTCCTGACTTTCTAGATTTGACTAAGAGGAAGAACTTTCAGACCTATCAAACAGTCAACACTAAACCTAGCACTCAGCTCAAAAAAAAAAATCACCCATCAGAAACCCAGCAGCCTCGTCTTTAACAGTAACAGAGGGTGGGCAGGAGGCACAGGTGTGGTCTCCATCCTTTCCGCCCTCTTGCATTTCATTCCTGCAGCTGAACACTGGATTTACTCTTCCATCTAAAACACCACTGACAAGAAACACACATACTGCATCAGGAGTTACATCCCTGCACCGAGGACAGAAAAAAAGGCTTTCCAAACGCTTCTGGAAGTCCGTTGCAATGTACTTACGCATCATACTCGTAGGGCAGGACTGATTCAACCGAGTCCAGTCTGTTCACGAAGAGCTCGATTAGCGACTGAAACAGCGAAGGGCAGGGAGAGAACAAGTATGCCAACACAGCCTCGGAAACACAGGTGCGCGGCCGACACGGCAGGCATCGCTAGCTGGCAGGAGCTGGTACGACTTTCAAAGCTGGAGTTACCACAGGCGCGGGACAGGCCCCGACCGCCGCCGCGGCGCTGGGCCACGCCAGAGCCGCCCGGCCCCGGCAGCACCGCCGCCACAGGAGGCTGCACCAAGGAACGAAGCACCGGCGAAGGACCCTCCCGGCGCTGCCTGGGAAGTTCAGCGGGCGAAAGAGAGGTTTTCGCCGCAACAAAACACCGTGTGCGCCAAGGGAAAGGGAGCTGGGGGTGGCCGGTTTCCCGGAGCAAAGGTTGCAGCCTGAGGGCGACCGCGCGGGGCCCGCAGCGGCGGGTCGGAGCGTACTCGGAGCCCCGCGCCGCCGGGGAAATCCCGGCAGCTCGTCCCGCTCGGCTCTCCGCGGCGGAGGGGGAGACCGCCCGTGTGGGGCCCTGCCGTGAGGGCTCTCACCTTGCAGCCTTCGCTCTCCTCGCCCTCCTCACAGAAGCTGACGGGCGCCAAGCCGGGCAGGTAGAAGGCGGCACAGAGAGGTGCCACCAACAACAGACCGGCCGCCAGCAGCCTCATCTTCCAACCTGAAGGGGCGAAGCAACCATGAGCCGAGGCGCCAGCCCCGACTTCCCCGGCCAGCGCCTTGCAGAGGCGGCCGAGGCGGAGGCCGGTAGTGGTGGCGTCACAACCGGTTTCGGGCCTCAGCGCCTGCGCGTTGGGGAAGTGAGGCGCTGGGCGCCATCTTGAGGCAGGGCACTCTGAGGCATCGCAGCGCTTCCCCTCGCAGGGGCCGCCGTTAGCTACGGGATGTTTGGGCGGGCTGTCACCTCCCTCTTCGTGGGGAGATGGTTTCCTTTCTCCCTGGCTTCTACGCTCACTTCAGTCTTTTTTCCCAAGTCCCCTGTGGTGACTCGTAGCGGGACTTCTTTTCAAGTCTCTAGCCCCCGGCGAACAAAAATTAGATTTTACCAGCTCAGAAATGAGAGGTGGAAATCCAAGATGTTGTATTGCAAGCTTTATCTGACACGCTGTGACTCTTAAGAGTTATATTTGATGATTTTGTGATGTCTGGTTCAGCAGCTTGTGATGTTTGCAGCCAACAGTGGGATGTGCACGGGCTCGTAGTGTCCCGTGGCTCCTTGCTGTCACAGCACCACCACAGCAGGGCCACGAATGTGATGTCAAGCTCGAGGCTCGCTTGTTAAGACGGCAATGGCAGGAGCAGCACTCAGGGACAGCTGCAAAACCTGTCTGAGAAGCAGGGTAAGGACGGGTGATGGCTGCAAGCCGAACTCCATGCTGCCATGGCAAGAGAGATACTGCTCCCTAAGACATTGTGCTGAAGGCATTGCTGTTAATACCGAGCAGACAACACTTCCATCTTCCTCTCTGTATTTCCCATTTAGGCAAGCTGTTGCCACTCTGGTTTCCGACCTGTGACATTACATTTGCATTACCTCTGCAAAACCCCCATGTTAAACAATTTTGCCCAACTCGTCACTCAGCAGTGAGTTGCCCTCACCACAGGACAGCACCAGGTAAAAGGAGAAAAATAATAAAGGTTGTGCAATAATTGCTTATCTTGTGCCATTTCAGCTGAGCCTGGAAAATTTGAGTTGTCATTTCAAGCAGCTCCAGCTAAGTCTTAGGGACCTGTGATCCACCTTGTGTTGCTAAACTGAAAGGGGCCACAATGAGATCCCAAATAGGTGATTTGGGAGAAGCACATTATGGAGTTCCAGTTCAGAAAGGGCTGACAAAGTCAGTGCCAGAAACAATTGTTTTGTGCTGCTCTCATCCACTGTAGTCTGAGTTTTACAGATGAAAACCGCTGAATTTCCATAAATACCTGTCAACTGACAGCAGCCTAGAAAATTGCTCTTTGTCATGAAAGCATTAAACTGATCTTTTCAGTTACTATTTTTTTTACTATATATCTAGAGAGAATTACATTCCTTTTTTTGTTCATTCTGAATGAGATTATTTACGTATTCATTAGTCCACATCTCCCAGCTCTCCTGAACCCTTTATCCAGTTTAAACCCAAAGTATGATGAACTTGGTAAACGGCCAATGTTTGATGAAAATATGCAGCATAGTACAAGGGAGATCCAAAGTACTGCCCTCTGTGTGAACAGGTTTGTAGTGTAAATTCAACTATCTTGTTAAACATCATAGGATCCACTCAAGAGAGTGACATTTTGGGTGAAAGCTATCCAAAAAATTCATAAAATTCTACCGTCGTGGAATGTTTCCCACCTTTCCCATCTAGTAGGCTCATTTTTATGGTTATTGGTGAAAAGGCATGAAGCATTGAGTTTCTTTATATGTATGCAGGCTTGTAAGTAATATAATTAATTGTATTTCTTCCACTTCTAAAAATGTAAGGAAAACTTTCTAAACTGTGATAATGGAAGGACAAGTACATCCATACTAGTTAGATAGCAACTGTCTTCTGTGTAAAGGCTGGTGGAATTTTCCTCATCTCTGTTTCCCCAATAATCCCATCTAAGTCTGTTTCCTATTCTGTAGAGGCCAATATGACGGCCTTTTATTACTATCTTAATTTCCTCTCAGAAAATTCAAAGTTGAGAGATCTTTGCTTCAACCCCTCAACTCATCCCCTCCTACCCCTCCACGCAGCTGGCACAAAGAACAGTGTGGGAGGGCGTCACAAGAGCAGTAGGATGGGAAGGTAAGGTAGAATGATAGAATCTTTTAGGTTGGAAAAGACCTTTAAGATCATCGAGTCCAATGCTGCCAAGTCCACCACTAAACCATTTTTCCTAATAAATTTTGCTGCAGCGTGCCCAAAGAAGAGCAATGAAGATGGAAAAGGTGGAGGTTTTTTTCCTTNAAAAGAAACTGTCACGGCTCTTCAGCATTGAACTTCTTACTGACTGAAGCATAAGAGGGATTCGTTTCCATTCAGACTGCAGTTTGTTCCCTGAAGATGTCTGTAATTTTTCTACAAAAGATGAAACTTACAAAAAAGAGAAAAAATAGGAGAGGAGAAGGAATAATTAGAAGAATTATACGCCCTCTAATCCTCTAGGAAAAAGATCTGTCTCATTGAACTTGGAGCAAAACCATACATAAACTACGTAGTGGAATATAATAAAATACTGTTCCAGTTTGCAGTGTATGTGGAGCTAAGGTTTTGGTGAGAAGCCTGAGGAATATATCTTTTAGGACAAAGGACAGAAGAATTTGGCGCCAATACAATTACAGCAGTTATGTTCAAATGCTGTTTCAAATGCAGTTATGTTCATGCTAATCCCATCTAGCTACATGTACAGCACATGTTAATAGAATGTTAATCAAATGAAGCCTGGAGTTACCAGTGAAATATTTTACCCAGAGGTACTCAGAGGAGGAAAAAGAGACTTTAGTTTGCATTTGCTTATCTTTCCAGTTACCTGGGAGGCGGCCAGCAAATACACTACTGGGGGTCACAGAAGCACACAGAGACTTCACACATAGACGGATACTATGTTTAGCACATTTCTTACAGGACAAACAATTTGCTTTAGTTTTCACTATCCATTCCAGGGGGACTCTGAGGTTCAAATTCTAGTTTCAATGCAGAAGAATTTGAACCTTTTTTTCATGATAATTGGATGAGCTATGCCATTCTTCAGCAACTGCATTGTTATCACATGCAGTGCCCTACCGCTTCGTTACCAAAGGTCATCTTTCCCTTTTCCCATGCACAGTAACAGTGTCCAGAAACTCTCAGCATCTATGCTGGAAAGGTGATCATCCTTAAGTACATGCTGCAGCCTAGAGAAGTGTTTGAGAGCGACCTTCTCTTGTATTCTCAACAGGTCTGTGAGGTAGTCTGAAGTAATGTTGCCTTGTGCTTTCCCTAACACAAAAAGCAGTTGAATAACAGGATCTGAACAGAAAGGCTGAAGAATAGAGTCCGATGTTGTCTTATTGGGATGTGACAACCACGCAGCTCTGTGACTGTAATGGCACTGGGTGGTACCAGTAGAGTCTATAGATTCTGTGGCACCTCTCAGAAATAAAGGTCTGTAGAACACCATAGGGGAGAATAGAAGTCACAGAGGAGTTGAGCAATGCATTAAGAAAGCCGATAAGGTAATCTGCTGGGGGACCATATTCTTTGACTCCTAGGACTCTTTCAAGGCAACACAGCCTAGGAAACTATACCACCATTTCTGATTGCTTCAACCCCTCAACTCATCCCCTCCTACCCCTCCACGCAGCTGGCACAAAGAACAGTGTGGGAGGGCGTCACAAGAGCAGTAGGATGGGAAGGTAAGGTAGAATGATAGAATCTTTTAGGTTGGAAAAGACCTTTAAGATCATCGAGTCCAATGCTGCCAAGTCCACCACTAAACCATGTCCCTAAGTGCCACATCTAAATCTCTTTTAAATACCTGCAGGGATGGTGACTCACCCACTTCCCTGGGCAGNACCCCTCCACGCAGCTGGCACAAAGAACAGTGTGGGAGGGCGTCACAAGAGCAGTAGGATGGGAAGGTAAGGTAGAATGATAGAATCTTTTAGGTTGGAAAAGACCTTTAAGATCATCGAGTCCAATGCTGCCAAGTCCACCACTAAACCATTTTTCCTAATAAATTTTGCTGCAGCGTGCCCAAAGAAGAGCAATGAAGATGGAAAAGGTGGAGGTTTTTTTCCTTTCAGTTCCCAGCATGTTCTTTGTGGAGCCCTGCCAGGTCTAGGGACTTCTCAGTGAAGATACGCTATGATGTCTGTAAGGAAAGGGATCTGGGTATGTACAAGCAAGAGACTGAACAGGTACCAGGCACCACTGACCACCATACAGCATGGATACCCTTTGAAAAGCCATAGGAAAAAACACCTGGTGACCTGCCACAGTTGATGCAGGTGCAGTACAGGAACATGGAGTGGCTCTGGAGACCAGCTCCTTGGACCTGACAGACATCACTCAGCACCACAAATCCCTGGGAATGCACAGGGACTGGGATCGGGGGATTCACTCCAGGTTCTGTTTTCAGTCCTGTGGTTAATTCTAGCAGGATTTCAGCATGGGAACCATCTTGGCACTGTTCCCTCACTGCACAAGGGTGAGTCAGGAGCTATATGAAATCCTAAAATGTTCCTTGGCTTTTGCATCTTTTAGAAATCAACTCAAAGTTTCCTTCCTCAAGGAATAGGAATAGGTGTTGGTTACAGGTCCTGGGTACCAGTTTGCAGTGACCATGTTCACTGTGCTGCTGGATTTTTTTATAAAAGGTAATAAATTGAGACAGATGGACTTGCAAAATAGCTACCCTGTTTAAAAACCACACACAATACATGATCAGGTGACTTCCCTTTTGGTTTTGTTACTTAAAGAAGGTAA
Organism: Steatornis caripensis; assembly: GCA_013398225.1. Lineage (NCBI taxonomy): Eukaryota > Metazoa > Chordata > Aves > Caprimulgiformes > Steatornithidae > Steatornis > Steatornis caripensis. Next base: position 536,446 of record VZSC01014549.1, read on the forward strand.
TAGACAAATCCATTTTTGTTTTTAAATTAAAAGGCTGAGCGGTGATTAGACTGGGTGACTCCAAGAAAATAGGTCTTGTTGACCAATTAATACCAGTTTAGATGATCTGCAAGTTAAAATGATGAAAACTTTTCCAGTATTTGTACGCACAGACTTCCTCCTAACTCCTCAGCTATCAGCTTTAGTCAGCAAAATCAATTAAGCCACAATTTAACTTCAGGTATAATTAAAAAATGGAGTTATTTGAACCGGTGCAAAACTTTTCGCTATGAACCACATACTTCATTTTAAACCACTCTTATTTCGGTTTACTGTAAGTCTCCCTGGAAGGGGTATGGACACGCGCACGTATTACTTGACTAAAAATGCCTTTTAGAATGTTCTATTTGAAGGGGGTTAGCTTCCCTCACAGACACTTCCCCGAAGTTAAAATGCCCCTATTCCGAGTGATTTTGCACCAGAGTAGCTGGGCACTCCGCTCGGGAGCGTGACGAGCAGCCGCCACACAAAGGCGGCCGCGCTGCCCGCCGCACGCGCCTTTTCCAGCCGGCAGCATCAAGCCGCGCTCATTGACCGCCGCTCACGCCCCCCTCCGCCGTTCCCCGGCCGCTGCGCGCCCGTCTGCAGGCAGCAGGGGGGGTCCGGCCACCGCGGCTGCGGGAGGGCTGAAGCGGCCCCACGGAGACCCCGGCCTCCCCCTGCCGGGCTCGCTGCCGCCTGCATCCGGGGCTCTAGCCGGCTGGTGACGTCAGCGCTATAAAGTGCCGCAGCGCCTTTGTTCGCCCCCATTGCGCAGTTGCGGTCCGGTGCGAGCGCGGGTGAGTGCTGCTCGGCGAGCGGAGCGGGCCCAGGGGCTCTGGGGAGGGGGAAAGCGGGGTCCTGCGGGGCGGCAGCGGTCTGCGGGAGGTGGCGGCGCGGCGAAAGGCCCGGCCCGTGGGTGAGGGAGCTGTGTTCCGCTGCGGGCCTGAGGTGAGGCGCGGCGGAGCCAGGCCTGCCTCCCTGTCTGCCTGGCCCTGGGTAGGGAGCGGTGTGGCTGTGGTGGGGCGGAGGGGGGGTCCCGACCGCGTGAGGCGCGTGGCCGCCATTTTAGGTGCGGGGGGTGCAGCTCGGGGTCCCGCCGCGTGGGCCTCCGCATCTCCGGGGAGGGTGAAGGGAGGGCGGTGGCCGCGCCCGGAGGGCCGAGCGGATAGTTCAAAATGGGGGTTGAGGTGGGCAGTCGGGTTGGCGCCGAGGCTGTCGTTGGGCGCTGGGAGATAAAGGACTGTCTGCCAGAGGTGGCCGCCATTTTGTGGAGGTGCCTGGAGACGGCCGAGGGTCTGACGCCCCCGTCGTCCCCCCCCACCCCCTCTTGGTCCGTGGGCCGGCGCGCGCCTTCGCTGGGGAGAGAGGGGGGCGGCCGCGCGCCGCCGGGGCGTCCCGGTCTCCCGCGTCCCGGGGCTGCTTTGTCCGTGCTCGCCTTGTGTGCCGTGGAGCTGCGCAGGCCTTGCTTACGCGCTGCTGTGGGCTTTCCCGCCATTGGGCCGGAGGCATGCGGGTAAGGTTTGTCCATAGGCGCCAGGCGTTTCAACAGGCACTTGGAGGTTTTGCTTTGGTCGGTTTTTTTGAGATGTGTGGGGTTTTTTTTCCCCCCGATGCGCCGCCGCCCCCCGCCCTTGTCTTAGCCGTGGACTTGCTGTGTAGAACTGCAGTGATGGTCTGGTATATGTTAAGGCTGACATGTTGTATAGGCCAGGACTTCGGTGTAGTGTCGATGTATTTCAGATAATTTAAAGAAGCAGCTTGATTTAGAATATTGGCCCAAGCTGACTTTAATAGTTTGGTATTATTTTGACATTGAGTAAATTTCTTGAAACATCTATGGCACGATTTAAAGGGAGGGAGTGCTAGGATTGCCCTTGAGGGCAAAAAGACAGTACCCGTGAAAGAACTCTTCACATTCACCAGAAGTGCTTGATCTTAAGAGCCTTCTCATCAGAGCTTTGTTGCACTTCATAAAGTTAACTTAATCTATTTGAAACAGACTGTATATTGGGAAGAAGTAATGGAAGGCAGTACTAGTTCTAGTTGTTTCAGTCTAAAGTTTTTTTATGTCCTTGACACTTCATAGCTCTTAATTGACATTTTGCTCCAGAAAATTTGCTTGTACTTTTGAGGAAAAGGTAATTTATGTTCTGTGAGATGGTATGGAAGTCTTTTGTTGCTGTCTGCTGTTTTGTCATTAAGAATCTTTATGCTTTTAATAGGTCATTTGGAGAATCAAAATGGTTGAAGCAGATCGTCCTGGGAAACTGTTCATTGGAGGCCTGAACACAGAGACTAATGAAAAAGCCCTTGAGGCTGTATTCGGCAAATATGGACGCATCGTAGAAGGTAAAAAGAAAAATCTTGCTGTTTTAAGATAATAAAAAATAAAAAGCAACAAACAACATAGCTGTGATGACTTTTAGCATTGATCATCTGAAATGATGGTGCTTTTATGTCCTCTAAGAAGTTCTGAGCTTAAAAGGTTAAATAAAGGTGAAGTGTTACTACTCCATTACAGGAAAAGGTAACTTGGCTTTATTTCTGCAGTCCTTTTGATGAAAGATCGTGAAACCAACAAGTCCAGAGGATTCGCGTTTGTCACATTCGAGAGTCCAGCAGATGCAAAAGATGCTGCCAGAGATATGAATGGAAAGGTATGAATTAAGACCAATTATATGTCGCAGTTACTGACCAGCAATGTTGATCTTTGGGGTAAATTAACTAGTAATAAAAGTTGGAAAGACAGTGGATTAGAAGATCCTGGAGACAAGTAATAACTTTAAATTTGGCAAATGTGTCCATGAAGCTGAAATCATTTTTTTCCTCATTCTGGATTTGACAGTAGAAGGTGAAGTCTGGCTGTCAGTCAGTTATATATCTATTTTTTTTCTTTTTTAATTGGCAATGGAGGGCTTTCTAGTAGTTGGCTCTTCATTCGTGCAGGTCTCCTGTAGTGTTCTTGTTTTATTATACTTCAGTACAATGCTATGTAAATTACACTTTAGGGAAGTGACTTACCTGAAAACTATTGATGTGTCCCTTAACATGGGTTTAAGGTGACTTCCCTACTGTGTGTGAGCATTGATGGTGTTGATGCTCTGTCTTGCAATCTGTTGATACTCTCATACATTTGTGAGTTGCATCATCGATCTACTTGGCTTGTACGAGGAACATCTTGCCAGTTAATGTGAAATAGCTTTGCAGTTAGCCAGCAAGTGAATTTCCTTATTTCCATTCTACAGTGCAATGATAGGACTTTAGGAGGAAGTAAAACATTGATTACACATGTAATGTTTAAAAAGAAAAACCTGAGAATTTAAAGCAGAAGTTCTGAGATCAATAACCAGGATAGTTTGTCAAAGATTGTAGGCTATTGTGATCTGTGTTTATTCCAGCATGTATTTGAAAAGCAAGATGTCAGTTTGCAGCTTACTGGTCAGCAGCTGCTTGTCTTCACAGAGGTGCTGTACGCTTAGGCAGCTAAAGCCATCTTCTTGCTTAACTTGAATTTCAGACTGATCTTTCATGCGTAATCTGAACAGTTGTGTTATGGTCATGCTGCATTGGCCTTACTCTAAGCAGTGTCTCTGAGATGCCATTCATGTAAGGTGAAGAAGCCTCTACTGATTGAGTCATTAAGTTGGGATTTTGATAGCTGTTTGTTGCCTTAGTATGAGAAGTCAAAGAAGAATGTCAGTCACTGCAGCCAGTAAGTAACGCATAACCAATATTTGCACTTCGGAAATATGCAGATGAGCTTGCTGTAGTGTTCACAGTGAACGCAAGTAGTAAAACTTCCTTGTGTTACAGCATGGTTTTTGCTGTGTATACTTAGTTTCTGTGTGCTTCAGGACAACCTGATGACAATTAGTGTTACTTTCTTCAGAAACTTGCTTCGCTTTTAAGCAAGTTAATAGTTTTTGTCAAGGCAGAGAGTGATGAGTCAGACAGTGTCTGTTCTGTACAAGCCTAAACATCTTTAAAGGTACTCCTTTTATTGAATTTATTTCGCTGTTGTGTAGTTTGCTACAGTTCTGAAGACTTCTTTACTGCAGTTCTTAAACACTGATTTCCTCTGAAGTAGTCATTAAACTGAACCATCACCTAAGGTAACTTCAAGCACCAGCAACTAGTGATGAGACTGAAAGGAGTTCAGTCACTGATCCAAAGTGTTGTGGAGTGCAGCTTTCAAATGAAAACCCCTCTGAAAATAATCACTGGCTGTTCTAAATCTTGAATGTTGTGGCATGTGTTTGGTCACATTGGAAACATTCAGGAAAGTCATGCTTAGTATAGTAGCTAAGTGAGATTGAATGTTTGTGGCTGAGGTAATGTCTGCATGTTCTGGAACGCACCATCTGCATCACTGTCAAGAAATGCTAGAAAATACTGCCTCGTGGATCGTAATTTTCATGGTTTCTGTCTTCAAAATGACAAATCCAAAAATACCTGGATCTGCTTTGAAATTTGAACAGCAAACAGTGTATGAAAATAACACCCTCACTCAGGATTTGGCCTAGAACGACCTTTTTAACGTAAACCTCGAGGCGCTCCTGTGTATAGTTCCAGTTCTGTACTGGTCTATCTTGGTTTGACCATGGATGTGGAAGATGTTCATGAGGTAGTCTCTTGCCTTCATCTTCAGAAAGCATTCTGGACAATTAAGTACTGCTTCTACTTCAAAAAGACTCTGCGTTCTAGATCTGAGGAGTGATGTTTGAAGCATGCTGTGGGAAGAGACCTTTGTAATAAATCAAAACTTGGAGTTTTTCTTTCCATTTGAAAATGATGGATTGGAGCTTGTGAGAATTATGGACACTTAAAAAGAAGCAGCAGAAGCACTGTGCGCACAGTAGTTTATGCACTCTGTAAGGAGTTAGTTGATCCGTCTAGCTGGGGATAAGAGTTCTGCATTGCCAGTGTGTTGCTTGTTCTCTCATTCCAAAGGAATTCAAAGTTGCAGCCAGTAGAAGAGGCTGACTTAGATTCTGCAAGAGTGAATTTGGATTTGATTTTTTTGCTTTGCAAACATTGAAAAACATGTATCCAATGTTTTGCTCCTTTCTGGGTGGAGGGGAGTTAATTATTTCATTCTAAAATGGGACAAGCATTTGAATAGTCTAAGCTTGCTCGTTGAAGGTTAATTTCAGTCCTGCAGAAAGAGGTCAGGAAATAATGGTTTTGGAGTAGGCGTGGAGATTTTTCACTTTAATTACTTCCTATGCAGAGTTGGATCAATGTTAACATGCCTGAGCAGCACTGAAGAAATCTTAGGAGTACTTTGTCATGGCAAATCATTAGCCTTCTTTAAGAAGAACCTTAATTGCATGGTGGTCAAGTCTACATCCTGATGTCATGCATACACGCTTACCTGGACACAAGTGCCCACTGCAAGTCTGTAGTGGTTGTTCTGTGCAGTATGCTGTTCTCATGATCTCTTGCTATTAAGTCCTGAGGACAAAATGGATAATTAAAGGGAGAATATGACCTTAGGGGAAACATCTGGGACAAGCCAAAGATTTAATACCAGTGTAGACCTGCCAAGCCAGCTGGACTGTGTTAAGAGGTTGGAAGCAAATACTACAATCCAAACAGTCTAAACTGTACTTGGTGCTACAGAAGGTTGTCTTCCTCTAATCAACAGAAAGTGTTTCCAGTTCTTCTGGTGAAGAAGTGATACAATACATAGAAGCTCAGCCTCATAAGAAATGATCTCCGGTTCTTGAATGTATTTGGTGAAAGAAAGCTTGCTTGATGTGCCGTCAAGGAACATGCAGAAACGGTGGAGTCACGGCAGCATCAATAGTAAAATGATCCCTTGGAGAGGAAAGCCCTGTGTGGTGTTAGGTTGCAGTTCCATGCAAGTTTATCTAACAGTTTCTTTGGGATACGTGATTTCTACCCCGCTCCCAAAACTTTGCAAATTGCGTTCATCTTTTCTGTTGGAACATGGAACAGTTTGCAGGATAGTTCTCTAATTCTGTTTGGTTAAGGTTCCTTGGCTCACATTGCAAAGTTGTATAGGTTGTTCATTCCACGTGTAGGCGTTTTTATGATTACCAATCTATTATTATCCTTAAATGAGTCTTACTTTAAATTACTTCCCTGCTTTTTAGCAGCAAAGTGACTCCACTTTATGGTGGCTATATCATGCTAAAAATGCTTCTGTAACACTCTGAATCAAGGTTATAAACACCAACTACTGAGCATTTGTGTTGATAGCTGGTGCTTCGGGCTCAATGAAAAAAATTCCTTATTCTGAGATGGCTTGTGTGAATTCTATCTGTTCAGTGGGATGAGACCTTTCTTTGACCTAAGAACCTGTAAGATGAAGTTGTCCCTTCTGCTTCAAAATAGGGCAAACTTTTGACAAATCACTTCCGGTTAACAAAAAAAAAAGTTGTCTTGGACCGTAGGCCTATATTGCTTTTTAAGACTGCATAAAGCAGTTTGAAAGAAACCTGTTTTTTGCTAAGGTGAGATGCAGAAGGAAATAGGAGGAAAATGGTAAGGAAAACTACCTCCTACATACATTGGATCTAGCATACAGGTTTTCAAAACCCATGCTAGCAGAAGGGGATGGTGTTTGGTTTCCAAACTTCAAATATGCTGTCAGGAATCTGTGGTGAAATTGAGGACAGCAGTGGTCATGATGGCAAAGCTTCAAGCCCACTGTTTCTGTTTCGAGAAGGATGACTTGAGACAGATGAATGATGATGATGGCAGAATAATGATAGAAACTGAGAATTTCCAGTCATTAGAGGTACTAATGCTCGCACCTGGAATATTTCAGCTTGTCGTGCCAAAAGGCTTTTTGCGGAACCTTCCATAAGTAAAATACTTCTATTAAGTCAAGGACGAGAACAATATGATTTTGCTAGTATTTCTTAACTTTTTTTTCTCCTCACAATGGATGAAGTTGGACCTTTTGGATATACAATAGGTTTTTCAGACAGTAGCTGCAACTAGATACAGTGGCAGAACACGTGAGCTACTAAAGTGGATGATTTCAGTGGACAACAGAAAAGATTCTGTACCTTAGTAGATAACTATCACCAGTTCAGAGTAAGACATAATTAGCAGTCATGTTCCTGTTCCTTTATTGTGGCAAAAAAGTGCAATAAATCACACTTCATGCCTGTATAATTCATTAGTTGTCACAGAGTTAAATATTTAACTTCTAAAAAAGGCAAATAACCCATGTTTGCCAGGTTAGATGCACATAACCTAACTTNTTGGATATACACATAGGTTTTTCAGACAGTAGCTGCAACTAGATATAGTGGCAGAACACGTGAGCTACTAAAGTGGATGATTTCAGTGGACAACAGAAAAGATTCTGTACCTTAGTAGATAACTATCACCAGTTCAGAGTAAGACATAATTAGCAGTCATGTTCCTGTTCCTTTATTGTGGCAAAAAAGTGCAATAAATCACACTTCATGCCTGTATAATTCATTAGTTGTCACAGAGTTAAATATTTAACTTCTAAAAAAGGCAAATAACCCATGTTTGCCAGGTTAGATGCACATAACCTAACTTCAGTAGAGCTTGTGATCTTGGCTCTGCTGTAATTACCAAATGTGTAGTCTGAAATATTATACAGAAATTTTAATTAATTAGGTTGAGTTGCTCAGTATTGTCTTACCCCCTGCTCATGTTTGAGATACAGTAGTTGGCTGCAGAGTTTCTGTTACTGCAGGTCTGTATTCCAGGAAAAGCTTCCACATTTTTTCTACAAAAGAATCCCACACCACAAAGCATCTCCACTCTGGAAAAGAAAATAATAGAGTAAATTGTGACAGTCACCTTTTTTGAAAACCCAACTTGAAACAGTAGAAAAGAGGTGAATTGCCATACTCAGTCTGCTTTGTAGATGCTGAAATTACTTCTAAATACTTCACTGATCACCGTTTTATCAGGACATCAAGACAATGTACTAAACGGCCTCCCCATTGCCAGAAACCCCAACTGAAGCTAAGATATCTTCAGCTTAATCCTGTAACTACTGGTGCAGTCCTAGTTTGGTACAAAAGTCCATGGCAATTGAAAATAAATTGGAGATCATAAATCGTGTTTCATTTTCAGAATAAATGACATGGGGCTGCCGTAATCATTGGACGCTTGTGTTTTCACTGAAAGTTCTTTCCGATGCTGCTCTGTATTTTTTTCCATCAATACCACAAGAATGAAGTACTGTAGAAATTAGGCCAAACGTGCTGCTGAGTACATGGGGACTAATACTGAAGACTGAAATCAGTTCTAGAGTTGCTCTAACTTTATAAAATGAAAGCCCTGTAATAGTGAAGCAAGAGGGGCTTAATTTAAGAAATACAAACGTGACTGAGCAGTAAGTAAAGCAGCTTCTTCTTTAGTCATTAGATGGGAAGGCAATTAAAGTGGAACAAGCAACCAAGCCATCCTTTGAAAGTGGTGGTAGGCGTGGGCCGCCACCCCCTCCACGAAGCAGAGGTCCTCCCAGGGGCCTTAGAGGTGGAAGAGGCGGAAGTGGCGCGAGAGGACCACCTTCAAGAGGGAGTCACTTGGGTATGTATTTACCTCTCTCATTATATACTTGGACAACATACAAGACAATCCCATTGGAAGATGACAATAATCCTACTGGAAAAAAAAAGTCAAACAGCCGAATAGTGCACTCCTTGTTCTTTATTAAACTGATGAAATATCTTGGCAGTTTAGTCAAATTTTTGATTAGGCAAGTACACGTTAAGAAAAGGCTCTCAAATATGAAGATTCCCTTCTACAACTAACACTCCACTTGACTTTTGGCTATGAAAGAAAAGCAAAACTCCTGCCCTGCACGTGAGAAAGGAAGCTTTCTGGTATTCAAGTTGAAAAAGCCATTCTCTTCCACCAGGGAAAGGGAACTGCCTTTCATTCTTACTAGCAAAAGGTCTAAACTTACTAAATTCTAGGACTGATCCTTCCAGATCATAGTGGGAGTTAGGGAAGCTAAGCCTTGTTTGTTGTTACAAAACAGTAGTGTGTTGAGTTGAAGCTTTCTGAAATGATAGTACATTACTTGATACTGGATGTTCTTTAATTTAAGATACAGATATTTATTTAGAGGCTTTTCAGTATCAAAACAGAACTGTTGCTTAAAAGAAAAAGCAAGCAGCACCTGAGGTAAAGCAGTAAAACTCCTGTCTTGAAGGGTCTGTGTAGTATGCTCTGCAGACTCTGTGATGCCTCTGTTCCCTCTGTGTAGGATCTTCTCTAGTACATCTTCCCAGGTGGCTCTTATCTTCTGAGAACAGTAACTTGTTCAGCAATTAAGCTGTGACTGATTAGATACCAGCTGTCTTTCTCCCTTGTGTCACACCCTGTGGCTTTTGGATAAGTTCTAAAAGACAGTTCTTGACAGGAATTTAGGCTATGGAAAAGTTAGCTTGGTGGGCTCTCAATTCTGCAAGTAGCATCTGGTAGTGGCCAAAACACAAGGGAAGGCTTTTGAGGCCTAGTTTTTGAGGTTTACTGTTGATCACGTAATGGTAATAAGCGCCTAGGTTATTGTAGTCAGGCTTTAGGGGGTGTACAAGTGACTATCACAGAAATAACAAATTGGTTCGTGGTTTATCCTTCTAGGGTCTTCTCGAGGGCCACTTCCCATGAAGAGAGGTCCACCTCCGCGAAGTGGAGGCCCTCCACCTAAAAGATCTGCACCTTCGGGACCAGTGCGTAGCAGTAGTATGGGAGGAAGAGGTAAGGACTTCCTGAGTTGCTTTGTTCCTTAGTCAGTTGTAGCACCCTAGTCTTTCCTCAGAAACTGTTGCAAATCATTGATTTTAACTTAAATCTGCCGTGGGACGGTGTATTGCTTTTTCTAATCTATCAGTTCTCTTAATACCAAATGATTTGTAGCGGTTTGGAAAAAATTGCTGTGATTTGATGAGTATGTTCCTTCTAGTGCTGCATTAAAACTGTACAAGCAGAAATGTGTTATAAATAGAGGCTACAGAGAAATGTTTAAGTAGCTATATAAACAGTCTGCTAATATTTACTTGCCTTGAGGAGCCTTCTGTCTTGCTAAATGCTAATTGAGTTTAAAAATTCGGACTGTTTCTCTTAAGCTCCTGTGTCACGTGGAAGAGATAGTTACGGTGGTCCTCCACGCAGAGAACCAATGCCATCACGCAGAGATGTCTACATGTCTCCAAGAGATGATGGCTATAGCACTAAAGACGGGTACATTATTTTACTGACTTAGTTTGGCCTAACCCCTACCCTGAAGGGTTTTGATCCCTGATCTTTTGAGGTGTGACATACAGCTAAAATTTCTATTCTTGTTCTTTGTAGTTACTCAAGCAGAGATTATCCCAGTTCCAGGGATACACGGGACTATGCGCCACCTCCACGAGACTACGCGTATCGTGATTATGGTCATTCCAGTTCACGTGATGAATACCCCTCTAGGGGATATAGGTACCTACTGTTGGATTTTTTTTCCCAGTCATTTTATTCTTGCTGGGATTCCACTGATTTGTACTAAGTCTTAGTAGTCTTTCCTCCTATAGTGATCGTGATGGATACGGTGGCGGACGCGACAGAGACTACTCAGATCATCCAAGTGGAGGCTCTTACAGAGATTCATATGAGAGTTATGGTAAGAATCCATTTTGAGGATCATGTAGTAATTTAATTTGTACAGGTGTCATAAAGCCTCACTTTCACTAGGTTGCTCGTGTTTTGGGGGGAAGTGGCACGCTTTTTTTCCCCTTACAGTGAAAGTGCAGTTTTGGTTATCATTTGATCATCTTGTTAAATAAGCTGTAAGCTAAAGAAGCAAAGTCTACAGTTCAGAATTGCAACTATCTCTGGAAAATATGGCTGAGTTTCTTCTCTAAAATAACAAGCTGTTCTGGAATACCCAGTAAAGAGCCTGCCTGAATAAACACCGTCTTCATTCCTTCAGAATCTTTAAATCCACTCACTGCCTGATATGCAATCCCCACTTTAAATACCATTAATGTGGCAGATTATATTAAGAACATCTCAAATACAAAAGAGTAGCAGTAAACATTTAATACAGCAGTTCTTTAAATTCAGATTGAAATTGTTATTTATAACTTATGGTGTTGCCATATTACCTGACCATTGACCCTGCAGGTAACTCACGTAGTGCTCCACCTGCACGAGGGCCCCCGCCATCTTATGGTGGAAGCAGTCGGTATGATGATTACGGCAGCACACGAGATGGATATGGAAGCCGAGAAAGTTACTCAAGCAGCAGAAGTGATGTCTACTCAAGTGGCCGTGATCGTGTTGGAAGACAAGACAGGGGTCTTCCCCCATCCATGGAAAGGGGCTATCCACCTCCTCGTGATTCTTACAGTAGTTCAAGCCGCGGAGCACCCAGAGGTGGTGGCCGTGGTGGAAGCAGGTCTGATAGAGGTGGAGGCAGAAGCAGATACTAAAAACACTCTTAAACTTTTGGACCAAGACACATTACTTCTCAAAAAAATGAAAAGTGGAAGTTGTTCTATCTTTACTACCAGAGGACTACTAAAAGGAAAAGTTGTTTTTACCTTTTTTTATTGTTGCCTGTTAAGTTTTCCCCTCCATGACTTATGCTTTTGTGAGGAAAAGTTAAACCAATGTTTAATTTCATTTCAAAATTGTTAACATTTCTTTCAAAAAGCAGATGTTAAATGTATAAAACTTGAGCTGTGTACTAGTGTTGTAATTTTCAAAGTAAAGTTTCCCTGAAATGCCACACTTCCCATCTGATTTTCCTCATGAATGGAACAAGCAGTTTTTAAGATCTTCCACACAACATCCAGCCATCTAACATGGAGATGGATTGTTCTACATGTTCAGCATCTCATTCTTAAACAAAGTATTGCTTGTGATTTGGAGGGTGGTGGGGATATTCCACACAAAGTTCAGTTTTGCCTAGAATTTGAAGTCACGGTGTTCCCAGTACAAAATGCCTTCAGATCCTTGTGTAAAGAAAAATAGAGGATATCATTCACTTAACCTGAAAAAGCAAGTGGATAATACTATTTTCTGCCTTCCTACTGTTTCATGGGGAGTTTGAAAACATCTCCCCTCCAAATAAATCATGTACAATGTAAGTCAGCTACAGAATACTGTACAAATAAAAAAAATGACCAATTCCATCAAAGAAGCTGCAAAACGATGCTTACTCATACTGTTTCAAATTTTTGCAACTCTGTAGTGTTTCACTTTTAAAGGAACATCTTTGATTCCAAAGGAGAAAATAAGATAAGCAAAGAAGTCTTTCTCTCCAACTTCTCAAAGGCTTATGGCTTCATAAAAACAAGTGAATCTTTCAGCATTCCACAGCTGATTTAAAGCATCAAATGCCTGTGAAACAGCAAAGATGGTAAGCAAAGCAAACTAGTTTTTCAGTCTAAGTCAAATTGAACCAAGTTATCTTCCTCTAGTACAAGCTGCACGTTATGGCAATGGAAGTGCTGTCTAGATTTTAAAAAAAAAAAAGAGGAAAAGAAATACTTCAATACGTTAGAAGTTCTCCAAATTCAACATTTCTTCTTGGATAAAAGCATTTATGGCACCAGTTTTGAAACTAAAGACATAATGCAGCTCGCTGTAGACAGAATATTGTCAAGTAGGGTTGGGAGGGGGTATTTTGTGCCCAGTATCTTTCCAGTGAAGATGCTTAAAGAGGCTGCATGTACTATATTAAACAAAATTAAAGCCTTGTGAAATCAGGAATTGGTTTAGATTAACAAATACCAGCTCGGCTATTGGGAGTTTGAAGCAAGCCGTTGCAAACTTGACGTTTAGTTGGATGCCTGACTCTGTTTAGTATGACACTGCGTTACAGGGATATCTAGCACATGTGGCAGAACCTGTGGCAAGTTATGACTCAGGTACAGCCATGAAGTTCAAAAGATGCTGTTGAATGTAGTAGACATGAAGACCTCCAACTAAAAAAAAAAAAAGCACAAACCCAAAAGCTTTGTACTACTGTTTAGTCCTCAGTAAATTTTATCATTCAACTTATGGATTTAACATGGCAGTGCACCATTGAAAAGGAATGAGAATCCATAAGCCATGCAACCTATCGCTAAGCCATTCCAGGCCAGTGAATCCTCCACCACTTAAAAGGGAAGTAGTAAAACTTGCAACAGAATAATCTGCAAACCCAAGCTTGTGACTTTTTTGAAATGGGGGGAAGCACTGTAGGTTGACTTCCGCTGTAGAACGTACTTTCCTCAATTTGTTGTATCTTCTCTTGATTGCAGGGTGAAAACTTCTAGAAGATGCCGCTAAAGTAATGCTGGTTCACCTGTGTTGATGGCAGAGATCATGGGTACCTGTACCAATACATAAGGTAAATATAGTAGTGTAATAGCTGGAAGAAAGATTTCTGGTGGCTCTGTGTTTATAGATTTGGATGGGCATTCTTGGTGGCTAAATAATACTTTCAACTTCCTGTTTGAATTTTGGAAGAGGAGGATTAAGTAGGCATTTTAGGCCTACTAAGTTAGGAATGACAGTGAGAGACTTCTCATCGGTTAAAATTGGTCTGAATTGGGTATGGCTCAACATAAAATATGATTACAAAATTAAATCATGCTGCAGAGAGTACTTAGTCTAGGAATCTTTGTAAGACCAGGCTAAAAAAATCTGAATGGGAATAATAAATGTCAGTACAGACATTTAATTAGTCTTGTTAAATACGCGGAACATAGAATTTAATGGCTATGCCGAGCATAGTCTTTGATTAGGAATTAACCTCTACAGAGGTCCTTGGGTTAAGTTGCAGACTTCAGGCATCTCCAGAATGTTTTAAAACTTTGTCGGTCAGCTGTGTTCCATGACTTTGAAGCCTACCCTATGAAAATTAATTTTCAAGTAGATGTAGGGGCAACTGTCTTCAGACTTTATGTGGAAGAGTGACTGTCTCTTCTGTTTCTCTGATAACTCACTACAAAAAAAAAAAGTGGTAGTGGCTGTCATGCTAGTACAGCTTTTTGGAAAACTCTTAAATAATTGTTACTAAAATAAGTGCAAAGCCTGTTAAGATCTAGTATACAGTGAAGGATATAGTGCTGGTGGACAACAGGCTCACCATGAGCCAGCAGTGTGCCCTTGCGGCCAGGAAGGCCAATGGCATCCTGGGGTGCATTAAGAAGAGTGTGGCCAGCAGGTCGAGGGAGGTGATCCTCCCCCTCTACTCTGCCCTGGTGAGGCCGCATCTGGAGTACTGTGTGCAGTTCTGGGCTCCCCAGTACAAGAGAGACAGGGAACTACTGGAGAGAGTCCAGCGGAGGGCCACAAAGTTGATTAGGGGAGTGGAGCATCTCTCTTATGAGGAAAGGCTGAGAGAGCTGGGTCTGTTCAGCCTGGAAAAGAGAAGGCTGAGAGGAGATCTGATCAATGCTTATAAATATCTAAAGGGTGGATGTCAAGAGGATGGGGTCAGACTCTTCTCAGTGGTGCCCAGCGACAGGACAAGGGGCAATGGGCACAAACTGGAACACAGGAAGTTCCACCTGAACATGAGGAGGAACTTCTTTACTGTGAGGGTGACAGAGCACTGGAACAGGCTGCCCAGAGAGGTTGTGGAGTCTCCTTCTCTGGAGATATTCAAAACCCGCCTGGATGCATTCCTGTGCAACCTGCTCTAGGCTAACCTGCTTTAGCAGGGGGGTTGGACTAGATGATCTCTAGAGGTCCCTTCCAACCCCTACCATTCTATGATTCTATGATAAGGACAAACCCTTTTCCAAGATAAGTATTTGTGTAAGAGGCATGTGTACTTTTTATGTAATTTTGTAATTTGTTTTCAAAGGTCTCTCTAAGGACATACTTTGCTGCTATTTCAGATCCTGCTTTTGAGAACCAACTTAGAAATGGTGAAAAGAAGAAGTTGTAGTTGGTACAGTGTTGGTTCATCTGACCCATGGTCACTGACTTCAGGGACGTTCCATTTTGTGTGAAGGATAGGTGTTCTGTTGCATACTGTGTGATGTTCGTAATGTCAGTTGGCTTAGAGTTTTTTCTTTTCAGAGTCTCAGCAACAGCAACTGACTATCTGTGCAGGCTTTGTCAGAATATGCCAGTGTTCTGTCAATACTGATAAATTGCTACTATTATCTTGATAAGTAAGAAAAAATACACTTTTATGTCAGGGTACTGGATTGTATTTCAGATTAAATACAGAAGCATCATGGGTTTTTTCTGTCTGAGTCAAAAGAAGTATATCAGTAAACAAAATGAAAGCTGCTACCTGAGCAGTGTTTTATTTTTCTGTCTCGATAAAATTTGAACCAACAAAAAAAGTGTTAACTTTCCTTACCTTTGTGTTCTTCTGAAGTGTAACTGTTCAAATCCTTAAATTCTCAAATCCCACTGGAAAGTACACAGTTTGAACTGTAGATGTCCTTTTAAAGATCAAAAAACCTAACCTTTTTAAAATCAAAAAATTGCTTCTCATTTAAAAATCACTAATGTCAGTGGCATGGCAACTAAGTGGGTTGGAGAAACATGTCTAGAAGTAAGCTCTTCTCCCTTGCCTTCTGTACCAGCCTGCAAAAAATTAGCAGGAGTCAATTTTGAAATGCACAGTTTGAGGCAGATGCAGATCATGAACCCTGGAATAGAGAGATGGAATACTGTCTTTAATATGCAGCATCCTCGGTGACTTCTCAAAGGTTTTGACAAATCCTCATATAGGTTGTGCCTGAATGTTTTCAACTTTTTTATGTGTATGTGCCACGTTAGCTTCAATTCTCTGTATTAGCTGAGAAGCTGAAGATTAATTACTCTTGGCAAGTGAAAAAGCTTCTCAGAGCTTCTTTCTCAGTTCACTAGATGTGTCTTGTCACTTACTGGTGGTAGTGAGCCATGTTGTAATTAAGATATTAAAACATACTTTCTCAGCCTACTCTGCAGCTTATAAACGTTTCCAAATTCTTAACAGGCATGGTGACAATGTTAGTTTAGGGAGCAGTAAATAGAACTTACCTGACTATGTGGCGTGAAAGGTAATACTAACTTTGTTAAAAATAAGGATGTAATTGTACTAATTCAGCAAGCTGTTCACCTTTTCTTGATCACAAGTTTTATTTATTTTATAGTGCATCATTTGTTACAGATTAGTACCAGTGCATATACCAGGTTATTACATGACTCCTGAGTATCATGTTGAGACTGTCAAGAGCTAGGGGGATTTTGTGGCAGGCGAGAATTTGGAGGAGGATGTGCACAGGAATTACAAAGGCTTTACTTATTACTTGCTCTGGAGACAGTGCTGTACAAGAAGTGTGCATTAATACAAGAAATCCTCAGATCGTTTTGAGTATTGTATTAGCTATTGATATATTTTGATACCATTGTGACAAATTGAGTATAATCCAAATATATACGTTGTGTATATAAAACTAAGCAACTCAAAGATTATTTAGCTTTTCTGTCTGTCTCTTTGTTTCTGGGAGTGTACTAACTTGGATTTCCTTTTTTCAGTTATGGTGACTAGAAGGCGGCAGTGCAGCAGTGGATATGCATTGGAAAATCGAAGGATAACAAAATGCAACTGATAAAGCTTGGCTTTTGAGTGTGATGTTACCCAGTGTTTGTTTTAGAGTTGTGCTATCATTCAGGAGTTGCCTTTGAAAGTGGCACTACTAATCTCTTGGATATAAAAAAAAAATCTCAGGTGGAAGTCAGTTGCTGTCTGCCATAGCTAACATCTTCCAGGAGTCAAGAGTGAGTTCTTTTCAGTCAAGATACATGCATCAGTAGGTTCTGCGGCAGAAAAATACTCTGGGGTTGCCCTTTACACAGGGTCCTTTCTGTTTATGGTGAAAAAAAAGAGCAAGTTATATAAAAGTGAGTTTTAATCTTGTAAAATACAGAGGACTAAATTGTTCAAATTCTTCTTTGCCAAGAAACCATGAAAAGTTTTAATACATTCTTACATTAACAGTTTTATAATTGTCCAGGCCTTCTGGAGGAGAGGAAGGAAGTGTTGATGTACTGAGGCGATATTAGTGATAAATCCCCACAGTAATTAGTGTTCTTTTATGTACTAGCTTCTCTGTACTTTATGTACTAGCAAAACTCTGCATCTCGTGCAACAGGATGCTTTCTTTAAAACGTTGCATTGTTTTTGATGCATTTTTATCTTGCATATGTGTGGATGTGCGAATGTATGAAAGAGGAATCCTCAGGCACTGGTGCGTCATGTAGAAAACTAACTTCAGGTTGAATGAAGTGTTTAAGCAGTCATGGCTAATAAAGTTTATATTGACTTCTTCTGTGGTACACATAAACTGATCTCATTTAAACAACTTAATGGTTGGTAATGAGTAGCTGAAGCAGAAAAAGCATGCATACCTCATCTAGGGATTTAAAACTACCTTTGGGTTTTGGGATAAGAGTATAACTTTAAACTTTAGTTTTGGACTGAAGAGTCTAGGAGTATGTCTGCCTGTATGTAGCAGATATGTAGGGACTGCAGTATTTCCCAGGGCTAATAAATCTACTGTTAAACAAAAGCATTACGTGTTTGGTTTTTTTTTTTTAAATTAAAATAACTGTTACTCTGCGTGTCTTGAATGGTAGAAAAGATTACTGATGTTATGTATTGATGGAGGTTTATTGTTACAAAGTGGTCTGAGTCTGTCTTCTGACAGAAAGAGTAATACGCTGTAATTTTAAGTAAGATACAGTCTGGGTACTGCTGTTCAGGCTAAAACAGATCATCCTAACTAAAGTCTAATGCCAGCATGTGAGCTATCATATAAAAAACACCTGCCTAAACCACTAAATAACGAGAATGTAGCACCAATGTGAATTAGCTCGTGTTGACTCAAAACTTCGTCACTGAAAGTCGCTAGTTTAAATGTAAAGCATCAGTAGATTCCGCAGCAGAAAAACACCCCAGCGTAGTTCTTCGTAAAATGAGCAAGTTACATAAAAGTGAGCGCCTCCTCTCTTTGAGGAGAATCACTCTAGAATGTTTTCTGAACATCTGAACACTATTATTTACTTGCTCCTATTACCATGTTGTTACTGATGTATATGCCATCATAGTCCTTTGATAATTGAGTATAGACTACCCTTTTTAAAAATTGTTTAAATAGCAATGTGCTACATAGCCATCACTGGCGTAAATCAGACTGGAAATAAAAGTGTATTTGTAACTTACCTGTAAAGGTTGACTCTGCAAGAGATTATTGACAGTTTGATTTGTCCCTGTCAACAAATAGCCAAAGTTCAAGTCTTTTCCAAAGGCTAGATCAGAAACTTTCTCCCTTGGTGGCTATACCTTCATACCCTGGGTTTGCCACAGGATTAGTTTAGTGTAGGGGTGGGTGAACAAACTGGAACATTTTTAGATGGGTACTTTGGGAAAGATGTACGGTTCACCCTGAAGTGGCTAATCAGAAATTTCTTCAATTTTTAGGCTTTCCGAATATGCTTATGTCTGCAGGTCAGCCTTTCAGGCTGTTGCTAAGTGTTCAAGATGGGGGAAGTGGTTTCGTTTAATTGTAGTTGCAACCATTAACATCTGCTTGGGTGCAACAGCTGCATGTGAAACAGTAATAAAACTAAACCTGCCTACATACACAGAAGGAGGTTTGCTTTAGAGGAGGGAGTGGGTGAACACTCTGGTGTTCCAAATTTGTAACACTGAATTTAATGAAGTAAGTGTGTAATTTCCCCTGTACTGAAATACTTCTTTTGCTCTTTACATCAGAAACTGGTGTGTTGTGATTAGGTGACGGAAGTGGATGTCTTCCATACACAAATGATTATCCCCAGTAAATGAATGAGCATTGCCAGTTGTCTTGCCTACTACAGGTTTGGGAAAAGAAAAAGCAAGCTACGAAAGCAGAGACTGCAAGTACTTCTACAAAATAGTAATGCCTGTGAGAACTGGGAAAAGAAAAAAAAACCAGCTAAAGTTCTTGTAATTAGTCATCAATTTGAAATGTTTTGCACACATATGGATAGTTGTACTTCACCAGATGGCAATGAGTTTTCTGATTTAGTTTAAGCCAGCTTTACTGGCTGCAGCTATGTATTGCTTGTATTTCCACACAACATAGAACTCATTCCCGTGCCCCTGTAAAGGTCAAAAGTCTGTCTAACCCTAAAATTCTCGTTTCTTACTGGTGGCTGTTAAAAATGATCCAATCCTAAGACCTGGAAGGTAGAGACACAAACCCATGCATATTTATGGTACGTGATTTACCATTTTGCTGTTCTGTTTCTCCCCATCCTTTAGATTACTAGCCTAAGCAGTTTGAGAGCACTGATGTCTTGGAAACAGTTGCTTCAAGCACCAGGGTTAGGAATTGGTTCAGAATATCGTCACCGAGAAGTTCTGATCTCTAGGGTACTTTGTTCCTATTTTATTGCTTCAATCCATGATGCTCTAGTTAATTTCTTTGGCATCTTGAACTGAGAAAATTGCTTGGTTTGCCATCTGTTCTGGTGAAAGGGCAATTGGAAAGGATAAGAAAATTGCAAGATGGCTGGGTTTTTCTAAATTAATATGACTAATAGTGATGGTCAATACTGTCCCAGAGCAGAGTGAAAAAAAAGCTGATGCTACTTTGTCTTCGTACAATGGATCCTGAATTGCTGATGGAAAGGGGCATTTTAATAGGACAAGTAAAGTAGTTGGAAAGTTTGATTCTCGGCTTTGGATGACTTAAAATTATGAACTTTTCAAAATTATCCAGGATGTTTGTTTTCAGAGATTATCATCTTCCAAAAATCCATTTTGGATTATATGTGCACTTCTTGTATAAAAGTAATTTTTTCTACATTAAGTACATTATCAATTTATTTTCAAAAATCAGATCTTGAAAGTAGAAAACTATAAAGGGCGATTTGGATAACCAGCTTTGCCTTATAAAGATGAAAAACGTTTACGTAAAGTTAGTGTGATGTTCCTCCCAATCATCTTTAGTATGAAGTTCAGTTTTAATACTGCAAATACCTCATTACAGTATTCAAGACAAATGTACATTTCCTTCTTTGGACAATAGCCACAAGACCAAGTTTACCAGGCAATAGGATGCCAGCTACAACAAGGAGGAAGTCACTAGGTGCGATCTTTTTGGTGGAACAAGTATCCACATAAAATACTTTATTTTCAATGATGTTGAAAATGTGTAGTTAAAGGTGTGCTTTCACTCTCTCTTTAAAGTAACAGCATTAGAAACTTTTATTTGAAAAGTGTCCTACCTTAGAGTAACAGTATTTCTGGTTCTCGAGATTGGTGAGTTTCTGTGCCAAGCAGGAAAAAAAAAATAGTAGTTTCACACTTGAGCTCTGTAAGCAGCAGCAGAAGCAGGAAGATGTAATCGCGGATGTGGGTTCCAGCAAGCTGCTGCACAGGAGAACGGCACTGGCGGCAGAACTCTCCGCAATGAATCCAGAAGAACAAATTGTAACGTGGCTTATTTCATTAGGAGTTTTAAATTCCCCTAAGAAAATAGTAGATGATCCGGAGGAGTTCCTGAAAACTTCTCTGAAAGATGGAACTGTGCTTTGTAAACTCATTAATCGACTTCTTCCGGGATCTACAGAACAGGTAACTCTTCTAAGATTTATTTCACTAGCCTGAAACTCCTGCCCTCATCGTTTCAAGGTATGGTTGTCTTTGCTAAGCGAGATGAGCAAGGAGCATCAGAGAGATCAACGTTTTACATTTCAGTTACTAGTATCTAATTGATGTATGATTGTAACTTGAGTTCTTTGATTTTGTCTCTACACGCAGAAAAAAAACCCAAAAGGTTGCAGTTGGCTGAGTTACACCTGTTCCTTCAGTGGCAGGAAATACTGGGTCTACCAGAGATCAAAATACTTTGGTTTTGAATAGAAGGATATACAGTTTGTGTTTACATAAATATCATTAATTACAACTGTAAAGATGTTCGCTCTTTCAGAACTCTTACTGTAAAATACTTTGTTAGTCAGGAAATACACTAGAGAAGCAGATTAGGTTGGGAATAAATAAAAAACCTTTTGAACTGTCCCAAGGCCAGCAAATTCATTGGTACTGAAGCAATTTAAGCCACGTGAGTATCTCCTATTACAGTGTTACGAGGCATATATTCAGACAGTCCAAAGTGTGGTAAGTAACTGCAGGAGAAAAAAAGGGAAGGAGTCCAATGAGAGATAGGAAATGGCAACACAGAAGAGAAGCTGTTTAAGAAAAAAGCGAAACAGGTTCTCTACCCTGTAAAACAGGAGCCTTTATTTATTATGCAAAAATCAGTTTTGCTAGCTCCTTTTGCTTATACATGATGGTTGGGGGCAATGTGTTCTCCAAGGTCATCAATTACCCACTGTCGCTGAGGGCACTGTCATATGTTGACATTAAAAACAAGATGCCGACCATTTCGATGTATGCATCACTTCCTCCAGTGGCTCGCTCTTCCTGCTTCGACAGCTTGCCTGCCTCCCCCATCCGCCCCCTTAAGAAGCTTCCCTAATTCAGTATAAAACGCACATGTCAATATTCATGCAGGCCTTCTGAATAGAGGCTATACGGAAGGTAATGCAATGATCTCAGTGGATTTTCTTTCTTTAGTATTGCCTGGAGCCTAAAAATGAAGCTGATTGCATCGGTAATATTCAAGAGTTCTTGAAAGGCTGTGCACTCCTTAAAGTGGAGGTAAGTCAACTGGGATCCTTTCTTTTATTGTCGTAACGTGCTTGTTTAATCAGCCGTCTGAAAGGAAGCCAGATAACAGAAGGATGAAATCGGTATTCATTCATCATCTTTTGTATTAATAACGTAAACTAGAGCATGTGTAATTTAGTATTCTGTCTGGAGAATTTGAAAACAGAGTGTATTGACTATGAGCTTAACAGATTCCTTCTCATCTTTTTAGACAAACCTAAATGGTGAGGTAGAAATACGTGCAGCAATAACAGGAGGTCTATCTAAACAGTTAAGCAGAGTGGACCTGTTACTTTTTTTTTTTTCATTATTAGAGAAAGGGATTGCAGGTTTTAGCCGTGCTTTAATACAAAGGTGAAACATTGCTGCAGTATTTTGCATCCCCTTGCAACTGTTGTGTGAGATTCTGCCAAACACGTAATATTAAATTGATCCTTACACATAAAAATAATCCTGATGAAGACAAAAGACGCTTGTTCAGTGGCTATTCCTGATCCCATCTATATGCTGATTCCTATGCTTAAGCATAGCTCATATTTGCAAGATCAGAGCCTAAATGAATCATTGAAGAGTTCAGCTAATTTTGCTATCAGTTTTTTTACAAAGTGCATGTGGATTTAAAATGTAAAGACTTTTTTATCACGCTTAAACTCCTACAGTAAAAAAGAGACCTGTAACTAAGAGCCGTCACTGTCTCATTTGAAGTATGGCCGACATCATGGGAAAAAAAATATTCTGAAGACAAATTCTGCCAGAAGCAGGGACAGCATCCTTGGGCGTTACACACAATATTCATGCACCACAGTGAGAAAAGTCCAAGCCGTGGTAGCTCTGTTCCTGTGCTTGTCCTTTGAAGGTCTAAACAAGCAAAGAGCCTTTCTTCTCTTTAAAGATTTTAGCTAACCAGCATGAAAATTTGCTCGTTCCAGAACTGTTTCACTAGCCTGTTGTTTCCCAGTAATGCATTTCTAAAAGCTGCCTGCAGCAGCCCAGTTTTAGGAGCAGATATGTATAGAATCACTGAAGGCCTATCACACCAGAAATCAGTCGTTGCCGGTCTTCTGACACTTGACCATGTGATTTCCTCGATATTTCAGAGAGTTTATTTTCTATTTAAAAAACTAATCATAATGGTTGTGATGGAAAATATTTTAAAAACGGGAGTCTTAAATGGCTAAAAGATAGGACAAGGGAACAGTCCCCGACTGTCGTGCTTTAACATCTCATAGTTTTGAAAGCCAGTTCTGCAATATTGCAGTCACACTCCACAGTTTTCAGATGCTAGGAGCTAGCAACATTTGTGTGTCCAGCTCTGGGTGTTGCTCTGATCCTCCCTGTGCCTTTTCTTCCTTGACTTAATTTAAGAACACGTTTCTGACTTCTTTTTTCTTCTGATTTGTAACCCCCTTAATCTCTTAAATATTCTGACCCTTCAGTAACTTCCCTAGTGCTCAACATGGTTGCCTTTGTCTTGGTTGCTGTGAAAGACGACCTCGAAAGCTGAATAAAAGCTCAAATCTCTCAAGCTCGAGTTTAAATTTTGCAGAGGAACACTCAAGGTAGGACAGCTGAGATTGTGGGCAAGATGTGGCACAAGTTGGAGTGCTTATGCTTCCTTCTGGCTCTTCTCTTCTTGTATTGCCAGCTTTTCTGGGTGCTTTGAAGGCAAAACCAGAGGAGACATGAAAACCCTCTGCCATCTGTTCCTTCTAAATGCTGCCCTGTTTGGACTTTCTTGGCAAAGAGGCTAAGACGCATGCCTCCCTCATGTCTGATGCTTGGTTTGCCTTGGGAAGGGCAACTGCCCTTCAGAGGGGGTTTCTCTGCAGCACATTTACTCTGAAAGCATGTTTGGAGCATCAGAACAGGCAGGGAACCTTCTGGTTTCAAGATCTGTCGGCAAGAAGGTTGCAGTTGATGTTATGTCTAAGGAAGATGAGCATAGGACATAAAATCTGTCCTGCTCCAGTCACCTAGCTTGAGAAAGGAGTAACAGCGGAAAGCTCTTGGCTTAACAGGTTTGAATTCCCTGACTGCCATCCTGCTGCTCACCCAGACTTTAGGTTTGACAATAAAACCCTAATGGTTCTGTAAGATTCTGCCCTTCCCCAAATGCCACAGAGAACTCTTCTTCCTTAGATATGACAAAGTAGCCTGGGACTGGATCTGAGCCACTTCTCCTGTCTTGAGACTGACAAGTGCGTGTTAAGGTCAGAGATTCTGTTCCTGTTACAGATGGGAGCAAAAGAGGATGTTCTGAGAAAATTCAGAGCTCACAACTTCTGCTCTGGATACTGACTTGTACAAGAGGGCTCCCCTCATCCTGGGGAATCTCAAGCGTGTAAAACTTCATACATGACATTAGCATCCCATCCTAGCATCCCATGGCTTCGTTGTACTTTGCCAAAGCAGTGGCCTCCTTTATGCTATGCCTTACATTTGTTTTTGTCATAGATGTTTGTGCAGCTGCCATTTGAAGCTGAATACATCCCTTCCCTGAGCATTGCTAGCATGCAGGGAAGGTGATCAGTGTGGAAGGTAGGGTTTCCAACAGCATTCGGTTGAAACCTGAGTCGCACCTTCCACTGAACGGGTACTGCTTGCCAACCACTTCCAGTGGGAGGGCATATAAAGAAATTACTCCTGCACAGCTACACATATGCACTTCCCTCCTACCCTTCTTCTTTGTTGTCCTGGTAACTCAATCTTAGGAAGTGGAAGAAGGACACAGCAAAGCAAACAGCACCTTCTCCCGTTTTACAGGAACAGTAAAAGATTGGGACACAGTGGAAGGGATGGAGAAGGGCACTCTGTGACCTTTCTGCTTTGAGGTCGTTCCGTTAAGCCAGCCTTGCAGCAGCTCCACAGGCTGGCGGTGTGAGCTAGAAGAGTCCATCTCATCGCAGGGTATAGATAACCAAATTCTTTTCTTAGCTTCAGCCCAGGACTGAAGCCTGCGAAGATTTGCTGCTTCAAATTAGTCCTAAAAAAGAAGGCAAGCAGGGAATCAACACCTTCTTCTAACTAGACAAGTGCTGTAATTAGATGAAACAATGAGACTTGTGTCTAAAATTTCCCAGCTGCTTTTTTTTTGATTTGATTTGATCCAAGTCATAAGAGTGTCTATCAGCCCAGCTCTGCTGAGACAGAGGACTGGGCAAAGGATGGGGGCACCTCACTGAGCTTAACTGTCCTTAGGGGAGTCTTTGGTGGTTTGGACTGAGGAACAGTGCAGATAACCTGGTTGTCCTTCATTTCCACTGTGGCTTCAACCTCTGAGGTATGTATATGACCCAGGATCTGGTCCAGTGAGTGAGTACTGCTCAGGCAGTGACAGCTGGATGGAGGTGGGTTGAGGTGGAAAGCGGAAGGCAAGAGGCCGTGGTCTGGTGGAGTCTAGTTTAGAAGACACAGGGAAAAGATCATGAGGAAAGAGAAAAATCAGGTAGAAAGCTCCTGGCTTAACTTGTTCTTGAGAGCACAAATAGGAACTGTTAGTGTTTGCTTTTGCTGTTGACACCACTGTGCATATAATAACAGCGGCTTAATGGCTGAGCATCATTTACTGCTGAAAAAGCGTCAGACTTTCATTCTGAAGCAGCATTTTGTTGTTAATACAAGCACAAAACTTCCGGCAAAAGGCTGAATTTTGTGAACTAGGAACAGTATCTGCAAGCTAAATCAATAGCTGGGTTAAACCTGACTGTCCAGAATGATCATAGAGCATGCAGCATGTCATTGCCATCGTGGGCAGAATTGAAGCTGTTTCTGCAGTTGTAGGTGCTTGCAACCTTCACCAAGCTGTTTGCACTTGGACAGAGGTCTTGGGAAGGCAGATGTAAAATTGTCATCCCCTTGGCTCCCCATCCATGTGTTCCCAAAGCTTGCTGCTTTGGCTTCCCTCCTGGCTTCCTAGGTGGGTAACGTCAAAAGTGGAAGTTCCAGCCCAGCACTGATCAGTGCAAGCACTGGGGAATGGGTATGTCTGAATTCAGAGTGACTCGATGTCCCAGAGACCCCTGGCTTGTGGGTGTGTGGGGTGCCTCTGACACCCCTGTGTCCCTGCATGGGGTTGGGACCTACAGCTGGCCTTCACCCTGGATGTCAGTATGGTGCTTTGTTCCCTTTCCACGCAGCAGCCTGCTGTTGCACTGAAGTGTCCAGGGATTTTCATGCTCCCCGCAGGAGACTGTTCCCCGAACAGATGGGCACACACAGCAGAGGCTCCGTCCTTGCCATGGCGAGGCCATGCTGTCGCTGAGAATTCACTGCCTCGACTGAACTGTGCCTCATCTGCAAGCCCTTCTGCAGCGTTTCTCTTTTCGGTGGTGCAGAAATGCTGTAATTACCATTTCAATAGCCTGGATTTTCTTTTCTTTTCTTTTCTTTTCTTTTCTTTTCTTTTCTTTTCTTTTCTTTTCTTTTCTTTTCTTTTCTTTTCTTTTCTTTTCTTTTCCTATCCTTTCCCCCTTCTTTCCCCCTCCTTACCCCCTTCCCTTTCCCCTTTCCATTTTTCCCTTTCCATTTTTCCTTTCCCTTCCCCTTTTTCTCTCTCTTCCTTTCCCTTTTTCTTTCCCTTCCCTTCCCTTTTTCTTTTCTTTCCCTCCCTTTTCCTTTCCTTTCCTTTCCTTTCCTTTCCTTTNGGGACGATCCGGCTCCAGCGCTGCCCCGCGGGTGCGGATGAAGGGTCGCGCCGAGCTTCGGGCTGTGCCCCCAGCCTGAGGCTTGCCGGGGTTTTGTCCGACTGTGGAAATAGTTTGTGCGGATAAAACTGCTCGGGCTCGAAGAGCAGCCCGGCTTCCCCAAACTTCTCTGCAGCGCCCATCCCGGTGCTGGGATTTTGGGTGCTGGTGACTTGCTGGACGCACCTGGGTCTGATCTTTCGTCCTTCCCAAAAAGCCGAGCGCTGTTCCGGTCGCTGCCCTGCGAGCACCGGCCCCTCCTCACCTCCTCGCTGTCTTTCGGAGGAGCGCTGGCGATGCAGCAGTGCAGGTTTTCTCTCTGCCCGTGTGATGCCCTGTGGAGCAGCCGGCGCTTTTCACCAAGGGGAGCTGCAGTCTGTGATTCTGGAAGTCGGAAAAGCGTTTTAATGGAGGTCCTCACATGACAGCCATAGATTGAAGCGGGGTTTTACCTAACGTCCACCAGATCTTCCGTGAGCTAAGAGCAAAAAAACCTTTCCCCCTCTCTGTTTTTCTTTTAGCCTCACAGCTTGTCTTTTAGTTAAGAATGGAATTATGGATGGGTTGCTCTGGAAAATGTAATTTTTAGCTCATAAATGAGGACTTTTCTGTACGAGGAATTTATTCTGGAACAAGCTGCGGAGTATAGTTACATTACAGCAGCTGATCCAGAAGAGTTTTCCACATAGCCGTTGTTCCACGGTAACTATTCCAGAGAATTTCTTCACGAAGAAAAGTCCTAAAAGTTATTGCTTGCTTTTGTGCTAGAATTTTTTGCATATCCCTCCCACCACCATTTTCCTCTGGACTTTGTCAGCCTGATGAGTCTGAGCTTACAGCGTTAGTCCATGCATTGAAGGATCAGGGATGTATTTTACTACTTTGATCCTTTAAAAAAAAGAAAAAAATGCCATGCATTCAAGGCAGGACTTGTTTTTCTGGACTTACTGAGGTGGAAGAAAAAAAGTGTGACTGAGAAAGTGACACACCAGAGAGATGCACGCAAACGTCCCAGCCTCGCTGTTTGCTTTCCTCTTCTGCTTGGCAGGAGGCTGAAGGTGGGTTACTGTAACACTGCATCCACCACCGGCTGCCAACAGGGTCAGTGCACGCCTGGGCTCTCCGTTACCATCTCCCTTTCCATGGAGACGCTAACGTCGATGCTTAGGGCTGGAGGCGATGCTCAGGTAGCACAGGCTGCAATCGCAAGGCAGCAAAACTAGTTCACGCACCAGTTGGCAGAGGGGACGGGGTCTGCATGGTCCAAAGGAGCAAAACCAAGCGAGTACGGGTGATAAATCAGCTGGGAAACAGCCCGAGGTACGTGGGCATATCCCCAAAATGTGCAGAGCCGTAGGTGCAATTGGAGGTGCAGAGTTACTCATTTTAATATTTGTAACTACGGCAGGCTATTTCTCCTCTTGAGTGTGGGTTAAATTTCTCCAGGGTAAAGCTTTTCTCCCAGTATTAGTGGCTGAGTCAATTTTTAAATATATTCTCCACAAAGAGCAGCCTTTGTACTGCCCATGTTGGACTTTGTTGCTGCACTGATGTGTCTGTCAAGAGGAAGAGATGCCGCGAGCATCCAGGGCTGCGGAAGAGGCCGGTCCCCTTCCTATTTGAAATATGCCAAGCGTACTCAAGGAGCTATATGCGGAAAGCAAGAAAGGGCCATTTTAAAGGGCAGTACTACCCTAAAGGTAATTAAGGCTCATGTCCTTATTCAGCAGGATACGCTCTTCAGCGCGTTGGAAGTGTTTCTCAGTAAATGGTGTCTGCCAGGAGAGCTTTAAAATCATCTTTCCTGTTCATTGGATTTGTGGATCTGTGGGCTCCATCTGCGAGGCAACGTGTGTTTGGGGATTAGCAGATGGTGCCTTGGCGGTACCAGTAACAGGGGCTTTTTGTATCGTTTATCTTTCCTTCATTAATGGTAGGATTTGTACAGTCTGTATAAACTCGAGGGTACTTCTCAGGTGCTAGAGGGGATTTCACTGTTTTGGAAACTCAAATTGCCCCTCATTGTGCTGGAGTGATTTCTGAAGGGCAGGGCGTACATGGTCCATGTTACCAGTCTTAGAAAATCAGCCCTTCCTAACTACGTGTATCTGTTCTGTCGTTGAGGCTTAGGAACACAAAATTCCTTAAACTGGAATTTTTACACATAAAATAAGCGGTTTTGGCATCTTGTAAAAAAAATGTGAATGTATTATATATGCCATATTGCGATAGCAGAAAATTCTGTGTGTTTGTTTCTTCTGCCGTGGAAAATACTGTGTGTGTATATATATACACATATATATGCACAGCCTCAATCTCTTCAGCTTTCAATAACAAAAATAGCAGCAAAATCTTCCCTTCCCTCAAGTCAAGCAATAACCTCTCCGTGATGTTCAGAGTCCCTTCTCTGCAGTCAGCACCGGTTTCTTCCTTCCGCGTCGTTATGCTCCAAGCGCTGGTGTGTCCCCCTGCCCCTCCCCACGCCGCCTGCCACGGGCGCCCCAGGAATTTGCTTGCCATAAAGGAAATGGGACTTGTCAGCCCTGAATAAACACCCTACCTCTACAGGCGACTTGGTCCTCACTGTCACCTTCTACGTGGGCTGCTCAGACGCCCGAGTAAGATGTTTTGGGCTCCACTGACCAAGACCCTCTTTTGCAGGTGTTTGATCCACATGATTTGTACACGGGAGGACACTTCTCCAAGGTCCTGAGCACATTAACAGCTGTAAATAAAGCTACTGAAGGTAAGAAAAAAGGGGTTTTTCTGTTGTGTTTTCAAATTCTGTCTTGTATGTATGCTGGGGCGGGGGTTTTGGGGTTTTCTTGTGGTAATTCCTAGTTTATGATGTTTTTGGAGGCTTGGCAAATTTAGCTGCCAGCACCGATGCCTGATTCTGGACAGTGGAATCGACATTTCACGCTTCCACCAACGGTGGGTTTAGATGTCGCGTTTCAGAGTTGCTGTATGCACTTTGCAGAGCTCGATTATCACTTTACACTAAGGGACCTCTGCTCGGTTTTGACAGTGTTAAGGGACCTTGAAGTAGGTCATCGTAAAGGAGCCTCGATGTAAATGAGCGTGCACCGCCCAGAATGCAAATATCGGATTTTAAATAGTGCATTTTAAAGCCAAAGAGAAAAACAGATCCATCTTCATAATATCTTTACTGAATGTCAAAACAAACGTCGTTGCCAGATGCTCAGTCGATTGTATTGATGTGTCTCTCTCTCCTCTCCCTGGATCTGTGGAGAAGGCTCCCAGATTTGGGAATCAAGGTGATGGCTTATCCTGCCTCCTTGGGCGCCGGAGCGGGCTGCGGAAGCAAGGCAAATCAGCTCCTGTTGTTTCCATCCCAAATATGTAGCTGTTCCCTGCAGGCTGCTTTAAACTGATGCTCAGTCACATAGGCTGTGGAAGGGGAAGTTCAACGGGGAGGATGATGACAGCGTGGTGCTCTGGGGAGGGCTGAGAGGACCATGGTCTCTTCGCTGACGGCCTGAGGAGCCGGTCTGTGCTGAGCTGGAAAGGGTTTGCAGGGCAGAAAGCATTTATGGTCCCGTCATGCAGATGGATTTGCACAGTCCTGCACACCCGCCAAAGTCCAGCACCAGGAGCATAGTGTAATCTCCCTGTTGCAGATTACATTTTAGGTGATTAAAAGGAGAACAATCCAAAACCCAAACCTGCGATTTTCCTTTCATGGGAAGGTTTTTCTGTTGACTTACTGTGTTTTGCCTAGATTTGGTTTGTGGTGGTGTTCTTAGTTGTTTCATGTCCCTTTCAACTGAGTTTTTGCTTTTGGGTTCTCTTCTGCTGGCACAGAGGCTGCTCAGGTGTTCAACGAAACAACTTTGTTGCTGGGAGTGGACCCTCTCCTTCCTTTTTCCTCTTTTCTGTTCTGTTCTGATGCAAGGTTTTAT